>OY757915.1:121348165-121360665 GCA_963585895.1 Sepioteuthis lessoniana | reverse complement strand
TGCTGCTGTAGCCAGAAGAGTTGGGAGGTCTGTTGCAGTTCTGTTCAGTCTTCAACTCACCTCTGACACATAAAACCTTTCGTAACCCTTTCGAACCCTTTCGAATAAAGTGAGAGGTACATTTTTCTAAAGACCTCTGTCCGCTCGTCCTTATTGTGTTGAATATATTTCTGCATGCATCTGCATATGAGTATGTAACAATATTGTTTGCCACTTTCCTTTTTTAGTGTTAAATCATTTTGTTTTAGTAGGTCTACCGGACATTGGCCTAGGGGTTAGAGTGTTCGCCAATGGCCCGGGAGACCTGGGTTCAATCCCAGGTCGAGTCATACCAAAGACTCAAAAAATGGTACTTGATGCCTCCTTGCTTAGCACTCAGCATTATAAGGTACGGATCAAGGGTAAAGTAGAGCAATCCAGGAAAGGAGTAGCGCCCTCCCCTACACATTGGTGTAGTAGCTATCGAAAAGGGAGCCTTCGGGTTATCCTCGACTATGGTCGCCAACTTTACTTTACTTTTTTAGGTCTACTGACGTTCGAAGTTCATAGACTACGCACATTATAAATGTATGTTGTAATAATATATTTTCTTACAAGACCCCAGGGACAATGACAAGGAAGTCTGTTTCAGTATCAAGTCTGCTAACCATTGCTTCCGTGCTTTTAGAGCATCATTATAACACTAACAATTTATTTGGGGAAACCATATGATTATAGTATTTGCATCATTTTCCCTCTGAGTATGTAATCGAATGTTTCGGAGAAGTCTATCTACAAATGTGTTGCTTCGAGATTTTTACCCATACTGTATAGATAATTCGATAGATCGATGTGTAAGTTTTGGATTTGTTTCTCCGAAAGCTGTTCAGATTTTTTCAGGGGTATTACCATTGAGAAACAGGTCATTTTAAACCTTAGCATCTATAGCAGTAAGAGTTATACCTCTGAAGTATTTAGTGATTCGGAGGTCACCTTTCTAGTGTAAAAGAAAGATGCGACTTTTTGTCCATTTCTTTATTGTGTTTTGTTTATACATAATGTTGTAAAATCTGAGAAGTTAGTCGACAAATTTTCTAGTCTTTCACACTTTGTCGGAGACACTTGCTTTGCTATTTTAATTTTTTTAATACTGCGTCAGGTTCTCATTCCGCAAACACTTCTAGTTTGATGTCTTGCTGGCTATTCTGTTTTTGGATAGGTTTATCAGTGAATTTAGAAGGGTTTTCGAGCGTATTCTTGAAATATTCTTTTCACTTTTGTTGTCTTTCTTCGTGGCTAGCAGCTTTTAGTTATACTCTCGAGGTGCGTTTCCTTCCACTCGTTTCATTTATTGTCTGTCTTGCTAATCTTGATTGTTCTTCTTCTTCTTCTTATTATTATTCTGTATTTTTAATCTTATTGATTTGACCGTTAATGTAATTGTTCTTTCGGGACTTTCTTAAGTTTCTATGCATTGGCATTTGTTGGGTTTCCTTTTTTACTAAGGATGCTTTTGTCATGTTATCTCATTTTCCTTTTACTTCCATGGAACTCTACGTTTGGCTCTTGGTTTGGTTGTATACATTCGGCTGCTGCTTTTATGTCAGTGATAATAAAATGGTCATTTTTGTCATTCGGAATATGTTTTTCAGATGTCTCCTGAAGAGTATCAAATTTGTTATTTTACAGTTTGGGGATTAATTGACTTTCTTCTTTCGCCTTTCTTTTTTCCCCTGCTTTTCCTTTTTTTCTTCTGATTGTAGACTATTTAAAAATGTACACGGAAAATTTGGTATGAAAAACCTTGTCAATTTTTCAGCGACACTGTCTTTTCGAAAGTAAACCATTTTTAATATTTACCAAAATAAAATTAAATGTAATGGCAGATTAAAGAAATTTTCTGCTGAAAACTTTCTGTTCCGCCGTGATTTTACTTTTGAAGACTTGATTCTTTTAACTTTGTACTTTTAGGACTTTATTTATACACAACCTTTTTTATTTAAAAAAAAAAATTATTAAGATTTGTTTTTTCCACAGCCCATTTGGTTGATTGGTTGGTTGATTGAATGTGTAATCCTTGTCTGTTATCAAATGCCAAATCCTGCATGTACATATTAACATTAAATATATATGATTTATAAAAGAATGATTTGTCGGTAACATTCTAAGCAAGCCTGAGGTCATTTGTTCGTGCACAGTTGAATCATTTTAAATATTGCTATTTAACACAAATAATTCTAACAATGTATCAAATAGAATTGTTTAACTATTTAACTGTCTGCAAGCAAAATAGTAATGATGAACAGAATACACTGACTACATCTCTGCATAGGAGTCAGACCTCCTCTATCAACGATTGTTCTTGATATGACAATAAACTATCTTATATTCTTTACTCCTATGTCCCCACTGAATCAAAGTAATTGTATCTAACAGGACTGAAGACATCAAATGGCTTAGGGTGGGGGAGGATCTTACCCTCTGCAGAGATGCAATCGGCGTATTTTACTGTCCCAGCAGACTGGGCTGCCTGCCAATTTGAGATTTTCAACACATTCAGTTGCCGGATATGCTGGACCAATCTCCCTGTATTTATTTGTTTATGATTTTAAGTGGATTGTGTGAGCCGAATTAACACTTGCAAGATTTACTATTTTCACTTTCGAACTTTTAACTTTGTATAAGAACATCAAACATTTTTGATTTTATTCACCCTTTGTGGATTGATTTTAATCTCTACTTAAACAACTAACCTTTCATTTACTTATTGCCTTTTCTTTTTGACTTCTAACCTTTAATTCTGTCTATGATATTCTTCTTTGTCCTGGTACTACTTTTTATTGGATATTTTGAACATTTGAATAGTTACAGATTATAGAAAATAGAGTTTTCCTGTTTTAAGTCGAACTAAACTTTTCAGCGTTAAAAAGCCTTACAAAGTATTGATATAAAAATAGACAAGGGTTGCACTTACTACGAAGTAGAAGAATTCATTTTTTACATTCAGGTCCATCACGTAAGCGATTTTATATACATACTGAATATTTCTGAGATCGTATATACATATATATATATATATATATATATATATTATATATATATATATATATGATTTCAGTCGATGCAGATTAAAATGTCACTATCATAAGATGTCATGCAAACAAAGAAACGAACATATTTCCCCTTAATTTAATAGGACAATGCAAACATTATCACCCAAGAAAATACGTACCGAAGAGAGTTTAGGATATCAGTTTGCTGGAAGACAGAAACATCTGTATCTAATTTTTGTTCACTCTTGATAGTATCAAGGGATGTGGAAATGTATTTGGACGAGGAGAATTCTTACATTTTTTTAAACCTTACGTTGCCTTATAAGAAACAATAATGCCTCACACACACACACACACACACACACACACACACACACACACACACACACACACACACACACACACACACACACATATATATATATATATATATATATATATAATTTTCACTAAGCTATTCTTGTTTTGTCATATTTAATAAATATATCTATCTATCTATCTATCTATATTCTAGGGCGATGAACGATTGGGAGGAGTGGCGAGAGAGGGTCAGGGATATCCGTGCTACCAGCACGACATGATGATGATGATGATATATGTATTCTCTGGAACGTACAAAATTTTAGAATAGTTGTAAGTAGAGCATCTATCATAGGTTCTAAACAAAGGAGCTTTTTTCGATTACGTATGATCAGAGAACACCGTGGCAAAAGCAAGCAATTAAGTGGAATAGATTTAACGACAGAAAAAAGAAAAGACAAAAAAAAACAAACAAACAAACAAAAAAACGCCAATCAAGGAAAAAATAAAAAAATAATGGTTTACTTGGAATAATTGATTAGTTTTTTCTTGGACTTAATTTGATTTAGTCGCAGAGTAATCAGCAGAGTTAAATGAAAGAAGAGTGTAGAATTCATTTACTTGCAAATCTGCTGATTGGTATTTGGTGATATAAAGCACCTCTAGCACAGGCAATTGTATGTATATATATTCCATTTTATTATTTGCTATTGTGTATGATATCCTAAGAACCAATCCTGCACCTCTAATGATATTTGAAATGTGCAAAGTTCCTCTCTTCCCTGGCTATGGGTAAATAGGTTAGACTGGTTTCTTTACCCAGACAACCAATCCAGGAGAAGGAAAACCCCAAATTCAAAGCAGCTTTATTCAGCTTAAAAATTGACCCTGTGTCACACATTGACAGTGTTGAAGGAGAGTTAAATACTTACCACAACCCTGGCCTGTTTTCTTGTTGGAATTCCGTGATTTGACTGATATCGCAGAATATTTTAAATTTTTTCCTCGAATGCTTTTGTTTTGTGTTGATAGATTTTGTTTGTAGGCTCGAACCTAAGTTGCTTGATCATTGTTCATATTGTGGCTGTTGATTGCAGTCATTGCTGCTGCTACTGCAGTTTCAATTATCCTGTATGTTTTGAAATTGGAAGCCAAGTTCAAATGTGATATAATCCGCTGAAACCAATATGGCATTTCTGCTTCTCCGAAAGACCTCAGCATCAAATATTCCCATTCAATTCAACAATCGGCTCATCCAGATTCATTGAAAGCGAAAAGTTAGATCCGGTGAAGCTGAAAAGAATTGTCTCGTGCAAAGAACCTGAAGAATGAGAGCACACTTGGGCACGCAAGACATTGTCATATCCGATTTAAAAAATTATGGAAACATCCTTTCAGCATGTATCATCATTAAAAACAAAACCATAAACAGATGAGAAAACAATATCTATATAATTTATTTGTGCGCTCTATATTTGTGTATTCACAACAAAGAATGAACGTAGAAAAATACACTGAAGTGTTGTTATTTTAATATGAAACAAGCAGCGATTGTCATTCTAAATCGATCATCAATTCTTGTGGAATTTTAGTCTGAATAAAAACATATATAAAAAAGAAAACTTCATAAAGAAGATTTGATCATTTCAGAAGAATTTCCCTTAACATAGTAATACTCTCTCCGTCAACAATAGTGGTTTATCAATAACGATGCATTTTGAATAATAAAAATAATGTTTAAGCTTCGGTTATTTAATAGCATATCATATTTTGTTGGTTATTTAATGACAAAGCCATCCTTGTATAAGGATATTAGTGGTACTAATTAATTTATAGTTTGGAGGATAAGGGGTCTTGTATCTTTGTCAAAGGTATTAATCCGAAAGGGGATTTAAAAGAGCGACTGCAGTTCGAAATCACTTACTATGGTGTAGCAGTGTAGCATGTTAACTACTACACCACGGGGAATCCTCCAATAATAATAATAATAATAATAATAATACAGTAGGCCTTATATGGGAGAAATTATATCAATAGACTTTATCTGACAAGAAAAGAAAAAAGAAGGGGATTTGCAAGCATTTGCGGTAATGGGCCAATAAAACTAATTAAAGAATATGCACACATGGGTGATGAGAGAATGATAAAAAATGGACAGAACAACATCTACATGCGTAACTTAAGTGACAAACTAAGAACGTTGCGAATGAGCTGACCTGAATATGAAGGGAAAAACTAAAAGAGAGAAACGGAATCTTTATTATGGTTATAGAGATGAAATACTTAATCGTATAATAAGTGAATCCAGTAAGCTAACACAAAATGAATAGAAGCAAAAGAACGACTTGATAAGGAAAGTGAGCCACTGTGAATTGTTTAAGAAACTAAAATTTCCCCACGCTGATGAATTGTATATACACGAACTAGAATCTATCCTTGAAATTAAAAACAAAAATAAACATCTCTGGACTTAGAGGCACAAAGGAATCATAAATCGAGGTCAGAAAACCATACCCCATTCTAATTAAAAAGAACAAAAGAACTTGTTGTCTGGTGAAATTTACCAGCAGACTACAGAATGAAATTGAAAAATCGAAAAGCTGAAAAACAACCTGAACTTTGTTTGAGAGCTGAAAAAATTGTGGGAAATGAAGGTGACAATGATATCAATAGTAGCTGGTGTCCTTAGAAATATCCCCAAGATTCTGGAGAAGAGTCTATGGTAATTGGAGACAAGAGGAAGAATTGAGACCATCAAGATCTCAGAATAATTAAAATCGGTTTGGACACTTAAAAGAGTTATGGAGACCTAAGGAGACTTAATGTCACTCAGACTCCAGGGAAAAACCATCAGTTAAAGATGGTGTGAAAAATTCAGAAAGAGCAAAATAATAATACACTTTAGTTAGAATTTGCAAACTAATGATATACTCTAAAATTCGAAGTGACTGGATACTTTCTGAGGCGGGTGAAAGCAATAATTAATCGAGTTCTAATTATCATATACAAGTGTAGAAATTGCTTTGATCTTTGGATTTTAAAACCCAACTGTTTACTGTTTGGATTTCGAAATTTCACTGTAGACTTGACATGATCATGTATGATATATACACTTGTCTCTACAATACAGAGAAGTATATAGGTTAGTGGGAAACCGAGTTGCCAAACTGATTCCAAATTTGGTTGAGATTGCTAATGTTACTTTCTTCCTTAACACCCTTTGGATAAAGCAGGAATTCAGTATTCTATGAGCATTTGAACAATTCACTCTTTCATAACTAACTTATCTACTAAGACAAGATCACCAGAGGCCTGATACACTCATTGTAGACCTTGTCAAAGGCTGTTCAACGTAGACAGTTGTCTGTTTTACATGTTATAATTTACTTGATATAATGAATAGCAAAATACTTGAGATGTGATTATTAATCTATACAAGTCGACAGTTCGACGTGTAAATTCTTCGCAGAGAGAAGAATGAACAAGATAAATGTAAAACTTTGAAGATAGAGAGTCACAAATTATTTGGCAGATAATAATTGGTGGAATAAAAGACGAGACGTAAATGTCAGCCGAACAACATTGGCACAGCAGACTGAACAGATCTGTGAAAAAAAGGAATAATTAAAGAGGAAAAACATCAGTGATATTTTTATTCCTTTGTTACTTTTGGGAACGTCAACATAAATGTGTGGACGGCTAAAGGAAAGAAATACGTTCAGTTGCGTTGTCCAAGTATGGGCGCCATATTTTTAATGAAGGTGGTGCTTATTAGAATGGAATCCATCAACATTTGTCTCAACTGGAAAGAAGAAGAAGAAGAAGAAGAAGAAGAAGAAGAAGAAGAAGAAGAAGAAGAAGAAGAAGAAGAAGAAGAGCGATAGTAACAACCACCATCAGCCTATGATAAGATAATTTATTGGCTCGATTACTTCAGTTCGGTTTATACTGTCTGATGAAAATGAGTGCTAATAAAAAGAAGAGAAGTAAAGTGTATATAGAAAAGATGAACGAAAAGAAAGAGAAAAGCAAATGCAAAAGAAAAACGAAGAAAAAAAATTAGAGCTACAATACTGTGGAAAGTCAGAATATAATGAAACCTAAAAAAGAAAAAATAACCAAAAAACAAGAAAATAGGAAAAAATAATACATAATTGGTAAAAAAATGAAAACGATATAAATAAAGTAGGAATCGAGAACAATAAAGAAAGAAGTCAGGTAAAAAATTAAAAAAAAAAATGAATCGATCAAAGATAATGATAAAACAAAACAGTATTCAATAACCTGTCTCTCTCTTAGAGAGAGAGAGAGAGAGAGAGAGAGAGAGTAAATGAATAATGAAAATTTTTCGAATTTAAAAAAGAAGAAAATGACTGAATAAATGACAACGAGGATGTAAAATCTACTGTAAATATTCGAGGAATGTTTCAGATAAGCAATCTTTGTTATTATTGCGGTAATTCTTTCAGTACATTTTTCAGTCTTCCTTAAGTCGAAGCACTGAGCAAAAAACAACAATGATGAGGATACCCATCTGAATAATCACGTGGAATTATAAGAAAAATATTTCATCACGGAACTTCAGATGTTTAATAAAACCATTTAAATCCATTTTTTAGCTTTATGGCTTTTATGTTTCATGGAATAATGAAGAAATACAGATATAAAGACTAAATACTTGATTTATTCCAGACAATAGAAAGCATTATAAATGTCAAGAGAAAAAGATATTTAATTTATAAATCATTATAAATGTAGAGAGAGGGGAAGCGAGTTTCATAGTAAAATGTTAAACTGAAAAGGAAACGAATGCATTTGGAGGCAGAAATTTTATAGCACACCAAAATATACAACTTACAGAATTTACGGGTCAATTTCTCGTAAGAATCGTCAAATTCAATGCTTTTATAAGATGAGAGAAGAAGAAAATATTTTTAGATAACTTGCACGATTGAAGGAATCAAAATTACAAGACTGACCAAAATCGCCTGTGAGGACCAGTTCAAGAAGATTAATTCAAGCGAAATAAATTTGAGAAACAAGAGAGAGAGAGAGAGAGAGAGAGAGAGAGAGAGAGAGAGAGAGAGAGAGAGAGAGAGAGAGAGACTACAATCCGAATTAAAGGACACATAATCGATTTTATTAATATCACGGGAGGGTGCTATGGTGTGGGAACCAAACATATCAAGGTCGGCGGTTCAATTAAAGTTTTGCTGCTAAGGTAAAAATACTCGTGTTGGAGACTCCATCGAATTGGCTGATTTCGAATGCGTATTTAGAATTGTCTGAGAAATGCAGGATTATTTGTCCGAAGAAAGCCGAAAATATCAACGAGTTGTAATTGTCTTTTTAATAACAACAGCAACAATTCCAACCCTGCCCAACAAATCTATAACACATATACACATGTACACTGTGTGCTTATTTACCAAATTATTTTTCTTGATGTTGGGCGATACACTGGGTGTGAACGCAAAAATGTGTGACAAAGCGCTGCATCGGGATACAAAAGTGTAACAATTTCAACTTGTTCTTCTTGTTATTGTTATTAATTGTCATGAATACAAAAATATAAATTATAATAAACCTATTTTATTGTAATTAAACGGCACCCCAACTATAATAAAAATAAAGCAAACATTCGCAATAAAGTGATAAACTTTCCCAATAGAACTTGATAAGCATATAAAATAAATAAATTCAATATGATTAAAACAGTAAGATGATTTCTAAGAATCTCTACCGTCAAAAAATTAATATTTTTATGGCTTTATTTAGCTAAACTTTGATTATTCACTGGCCTCATGTTGTTTACATACCTTAATGTTCTTTGGTGTTCTTCCTTCTAAATCAGGATAGGATTAACGCTGCCTAACTTTAGTGCATTTTGTGCGACTTTAAGCTCTTTATTTCTGGCCTGATTCAAAATTTAACTTTTATTGGTTTAGTACAAAACATGAAGTATGGGGCACCCGCAGCACCGAACTCTTTAACAATGGTCCGTTAGCTTAACACACAAAACATTTAAATGAGTCGCCCACATTCAATTTTTACACTTTTTCAAAGTTCGATTAATGCTATCGACTTATAGCTATTGGTGTTTTCTCATTAGTATAAGCTAATATCTACATATTATTTGTTATTTGAGAAAAATGTCTTCATAATCTTGAGGTACTTATTAGAACAATACATTTCGCTCAGGGGAAAAAAAGTTCAATTGCACATTGAATATTATTTGATGAAGAGAGGAAAGCATTTCACCTGAAACTAATCGACTGTTTTTGTATACACCAACCTATGTTAACTTGTAAGAACGAATAATGAAAAGGTTAAAAGTTTTCGGTCTTGAACAAAACTTAAATAAATAGCAATAGATATTGAGAGAGGATCGACTGGAATATATATATATATATATATATATATATATATATATATATATATATATATATACAAAAGATTGGATGAATCGTCATGGGACAATGAGCTAGCAAATCTAACCTATTATTATGTAATGAGTTCTGTCCTCACTGTGTTCTAATGCAGTGTATCTTTGTTGAATGAAACTATGCTTAGTGAAATTAGAACATTGAAACAATATGAAAATGTTGTTTGTCAAAGAAATTCATACATATCGAAATAAATAGAAATGGAAATAAAAAGCGACAAGTGAATGAAAATAGATTATTATTTTACCTCTACGTCACAATTTGTGATTTGTGTTCAACTGCATAGAACTATAAAAGTCTCAAAATCTACATATATTTTTATATCTATGTTTGTATATGAATTCCTATACCTAATAATCAATCATGTCTACAACGCACGCCATTATTTGGAGTGCACCGAAAATTATTGCTCTTCCTCATCTAGACATCTTAAGGCGGTCGCGAACCCTAAGTACTCGCTCAGTGTCCTCGACACTCTTGTCTTCTATACAATCAATTCTTGCAAAACAATATGCATGGATTTTCTTGAGAAAGAAACGCAATTACAGCGGCGAAAATCGCTGAGGATAACAACTTCACAGCAATATTAAAATGTATTCATGTATATTCAAGAAAATGACAACACGAATAGACACACCACAAGGAGAATACATTAGCATAAGAATGACTCACACATATCATCACATGCATAAGAGATGTTTTGTTTCATCTACACCGGTTGATTCATGTCAGTGACACCAAATGTTGAGTTCTTTGAATATCAACATCAAGTGAGAGTTTCCAAAATGTGTTTGACTCGAAGATTCTGATAAACTGTATTCTCCCGTTGCATAAAATCATATGAAGGTTTTGCTGAAGTTGCCTTGGCCACGGTTAAAAACTACCTTATCACAGAGGGTGGGGTCGCCTTTAAAATCAAGAGAAACAAATCAAAACCTGTTCCTTATTGATGTTCATTTTTGAGATCATTGAAGAGCTGATATATAAGATTGATTGGACATTTATAATTTTGATATTATAGATTCCCAGGCGGTTTTCCTCGAGGCAGACATTCAGATATGATTGTGCAATTAAACAGGCAAAACATTCAAATAACGCAACGGATTGAAAGTAAACATTTCATGATGGGTTAATTGATTGCGTTTGGCGACACGTTAATCCTTGTTGGTTATTTAATGCAAAATCTTGTTTATACATATTATATATATTATTTGTAAACGAATAGTTTGTTGGTTTGGATGTAACAAATTTTGAACGAGTCAGAATTCATTTGTTTGCACACAGTCAAAGGATTTCGGTTAGATGATTTCTATTTGACTCACTGATAGGACCCTTATAGGCACTACCATAATGAATTAAAGTGGCCCAAGAAGTAATGGCAATGAAGGAGTAATTCACATACACAAAAGCTCCAGGAGTGAAGCCTTACTATCAGATGCAGTTTAGAGTCATACCAGGACACTCACTGGGGTCGTGTCTTACCTCCCTGTAGAGATGCATTCGACGTATTCTGCATTGCCAGTCGACCTGGCTGTTTGATGATAGAGTACGTTGCTGTATCTTTTTATAGTGTCAGGAGATGGGCGAGTAAATAGGTAAAAAAAGTAGCAAAAGTCTTTCTTACCTCCGAGTAATATGTTATTTTGTTAATCAGAGTTTTAATCAATGCAGCTACACGCATTTACCTCCATTGGTACAAAACCGAAGGTGGTTGAGGTCTATCAAATGCCTTCTTTATCTCCAAGTTATAGAAAATGATTGTTTAATGTCGGTTTTAATCAGTCAATACGAAAATATATTTCATACTGAATATATTTTTATACCGAGAGGTAATGAAATACATCATGATGAAATTTACGGAGGTCGTTCTATCAGTTAGTGTGTTTTGTTAAGAATCGCAGCTAACGTGCAAGAGAAGAGGCCTTTTATCGATGTAATGAAATTAAACCTAAATAGGAAAATATATTTAATGGATTTTGGTTCATTATATATTCATCTGTGATTTTTGACATAGAAGAATAAGGTAGTAATTAGTTTAGATAGCTGTTATGCAGCAAGGGGATTGACAGGAGTACTTCGTCCGTTGAGTCAAAATATTTGAGGCAGAAGTTCCATTGTCATTAACATTAAAATTACACAAATTTAGTGAAGGAGAAACACGCGAGAATGTGTCAGCGTTAAGTTATAATCATAGCTGCAACCTAATATCGACGAACCAAATTTTTTTACCAATATTAAACACAACATATGGAAAGTCAGGAAGTTGGTGAGAAACAGTTTAGGAGCGAACGCAAGGTTAGCTTCACTGAGATAAAAGCTTGAATTTTATTCAATATTTAACTATTCAAAACTAAAGCAAGTATTTAAGTAAAAATCACTAACATAATCTTCCTCCTCATCCACCGCCTCCTCATTTTCTTTGAACCATTATACTTTGTGTTTGATAAAGATAAACTTAGTTTTGACGTATTTGATATTATTTCACTACCTTTCAAATTCCATACACATTTTAAAGATGCCAGTCAGTCGCCTGCCTGTTTTTTTCTCCTGGTAATGATGCATAGCTTCCACTAGGACGATCGCCTCTTGCCAATCTCCATATTTCGTTCTTCTGTTGTGTTGCTTTTTACAACTCTGTTAGAGTCTCTCCGTTCTCCATCTTATCGCCCTCTAAGTCGCCGCTGTATCTCTTCTTATTTGTTCGTTGTTCGATTCCAACGGT
>OY757915.1:121330665-121343165 GCA_963585895.1 Sepioteuthis lessoniana | reverse complement strand
TTTCGTGATGGGTGGTAGGTGGCCGTAAAGCAACTGCTTAGTGGGGTGCTGCTTCCTGGACTTGTTCAGTATTGCTCGCAGCATTCTTGTGTAATTGCCGCCAAGCTTTTTCTCCATACGTTTAGTTAGCGCCCATGTAGTGCATCCATATACCAGTATCGACACGACTGCTGAAGGTTCACATATATTGGGAGAACAATAAAATCGTTGCTGATGGTTTCAGCCGCTAAACCTCTCTGACTTTGTATATTCGTCGCCAATAAACAAGACACTCTGCATATAGAGTTCATAAGAAGGTTGCTTCGAAAGTAATGGATCCGATTTTATGTTGCTGCAGAAAGTGAGAGAGATGGTCGGAGAGATGAACATTTTCCGCTTAAAGTTATTGACAACTGAGCGACAGTCTGTCAAAAAAAAAAAAAAATACGCTCTTTTACATTCATCGATGCTTTATATTCATCGATGCTTGTTAAACGTTCACGTAGACCAAAAAGTAAAAGTAAGCACAGTTAGGTGACTCATAATGCACTTCAGCGACGTTAGCAGTGATGTGAGAGACAAGCCATATAACAGTTAACCAACAATATGAAGAGCGCTACCATTAGTTCATCCAAACGAATTGGGCCGATAAAAAATGGATAACATAGACAATATATTTATGACAATGATACCACCTGGCTTCTGTAAAAATTGGGTCACTACACCAGATATTTATTAACTCGGCATTTGCTTTTCATTTGATCCACAGACAGAAAGAAATTATCTAATACAATTTTCCTTAGTCAATCTATTGTGTTATTCATTGACAAAAAAAAAAAAAGAAAAAAAACTTCGACACACACAATATTATTACGATGAACATTGCATAATATTTGAAATGGGAAGAGAACAAGGAAAAGAATTTTTGGAAAAAGGCATAAAAAAAAAGAATTGTTCTTCATTCCAAATATAATAAAGTGAAATTCTGGAAATGAATTTTATTTTTATTTAACGCGTCGAAATTTTTAACCTGGTAAAACAAACAAACAAACAAACAAACAAAAACAAAACAAAAAACAAACAAATTCAATTGTTCTTTCTTCTCTATATGATAAGAATTTCATAATTCTGTTTGGCATATTATTACATTGTAAAAAGCCATCCAAGAATTTTTCACAGACTTATATTATTTCCCTTTCCACACTTCGATTTCATTTGAGACTGAAATTATTTATTTACTATACATTTAATTGTTTAATTATGTTTCTACTCGATCCCTGAGGATTTTCAAACACGATTAAATCGATGAGCATGCATTTTGTTTTCTATGCTGAGAACAAACAAACGAACAGACAAAAAAACTACAAAAACAAAAGAACAAAAAACAGTAAAAGGCAAAAAACAAAAAAATAGTGTTGTTTTGTTTGCTAAATTCCCAAATCCAATTGAAGCTAAAAGTTAAAAAAGTGAAAGCATTTTGCAATTTATCAATTGTAGTTTTTTGAACTTGGACATTGCGTTTCTGTAATTCTAAAATAAAAACAAAACAATAACAACAACAAAAAAAAAAAAACCAAACCCGAAAACAAAACAAAACAAAACAAAAATGAAAAACAAACTAGTTTTCTATTTATTGCCAGAGAATTGTCCGGTTGTCGAAGGAGAACTCTTATCTGAGTGAGGTGAGACATGACTCAACAGTAACAATTCGCTGATAAGGTTGGAATTAACTAGATTTACATTAGGGATCTCGACGTGTGTTTTCATGTTTCTCTCTTTCCGAAAATTTTCCGAATGTAAAAAGAGTTTTTTTTCTTAAAAAACAGAAGAGAAAATCAGAAATATAAAAAAAATGTAGTTAGCTATTTAATAAATAGAAAAGAAAACACATGCCTAAAAGAAATAAAGGAAAAAGTTAAAATATAGGAACAAAAATGAAGAAATTGGGAAAAGTTGTGGAGAAAGTGGAGACGAAAAAGAATATGAAAGGGTGTGAAAAAAATTAAAATGGCGGAAGAGACGAACGAAGAAGAAAAGTATGATAAAGATCAAGAAGAAGCAAGCGTAAGAAGAAGAAGAAGAAGAAGAAGAAGAAGAAGAAGAAGAAGAAGAAGAAGAAGAAGAAGAAGAAGAATTAAAACAATAAATGAATAATAATAAAAGGAAAACGAATTGTAGAAGAAGGAAAATTGAAGAAAAAGGCAGAAATGAAGAAAATATTCATATTGTCAAGAAGAATACATGAATTAATTCGAATTTAAAATCTAATAAAGAAATAAAAGTTTATTGAAGGAAAAAAAGAACAATAAAAATAAAAGAGAAATTAAAATAGAAGTGAAAAATGATGAACAATAAATAAATGAGAAGAAAAAAAGAAAAAGAAAAGAAAAAGGAAACGGAGAGAAAATAGAAAGAAAAAAAGGTAGGAAGGAAATCAAGAGAAAAACTTATCGGCTAAAGCAACAACATTGCAAATGTTTCATGAAAAAGCCACTAATAATCAACCTCAACACCAAAATATTTCGTTTTTAAACCAGAATCTCAGCGATGATAAAAACTCGCTAAAATTGTATGTTGATTTATTTTCCTGAGGGAATTAGACCTAATTTTTGACTGGTCTTCTAAGGGTGATTTGATCTCTTCAAGATTTATATAACAGATGCTGTCTCCTCACACACACACACATATATATATATATATATATATATATATATATATATATATATATATATATATATATATATATATATATATATATATATGGTTCTTTAGTATAATTATTAACATATGTGTGCCAATCCGCAACCAGAATCCCTGGCGTTGATCGAACCATTATGAGTCTTCCTTTCTTAACTCGAACCATTATGAGTCTTCCTTTCTTAACTCGGTAACTAACAATTTTGATTTTCATATAAGCAACTTTTGATACGGATTAATATTTTACTGCAACCCCCTTATAAAACAAAACAAAAATAAAACAAAAAACAAACACAAATGAGAAAAGAAAAAGTATTTAAATATATGATGAAAATCAAGTTGTTACATTTTAAAATTCTTTTAACAAAAATGTTAATAGCAATCAATTTAAACAAAATGAAGAACATCATAAGTTTGTTCAGTATAATGAATTCTATCCTTATTGAGAGTTTTTCACTTTCGACTTTTTTCCAGACGTTGTCTAAGAAATATCGTTAAGAAATAACTGCGATACAGTTATAAGTTGCAAGTTATTGATGCAGTCTAATGTTTTTAAATTGCATTTTATTTGTCAAACTTTTGCAAATTAATTATATTTCTGTACATAAAGGAACAAAGAAATCTTACAGGAAATTGAAGTTATCATTGTTATGTTTTTTCGTTAGATTTTAAAAGCTTTGATTCCAATCCAAAATTGGTTTTGATTGATAGATAACTGATGCTCGAGATGACTTAAATATTTTTTTGCATACAATAAAAATTATTTAATACACTTCTTGCATATGAGTGCATTCAAACCCGCGCATGCGTAAACACACACACAGAGACACACGTTCACACCCTTATACTGGGAAATAGCTGTGCAATCTTGGAATATCGATAGAAGTTTTTTGTTAGAAAGTTATGCAACTTAAAAAGACAAATTATTACCATGATATGTATCTATCGTCGAGCAAAAACATCCGTTTTTACAATAGAAATTTACTTAAGAATTGACATTAATTTCTTGTTCAATCTTTACAATTCTACTAAATTTCTTTTTATTGCTTGCAATGCATTGCGATAAAAACATCAGAATCTCTATGTATATAAGAAAATAAACGCGAAGAGTCCACCCAGGTTTCGCCTTTATTACCGTCAAGGTTGTTTTTTTTCAATTTTTTCCATAATATTCAAGCGAGAAAATCAATAAAAAATCGCAATAAAAAATATTTTTCTTTATTGTCCGTCATAATTTATTTTCATAGCACAGAGGATTATTTTTTTAACTTTGTTCTCAAGAGAGTAGAGGACTGGATGTTTGGTCTGGGTCAGATACAATGCTTCGTCCCAACTCATATTCTTCTCTGTAAATGCTGATTTGACACTACTTTTTCCCTTGAAAATACATCCTATTCTATTTATAATAAAAGCGCATTATGCTATTTCAGAAGGGGAAATGTTATTCATTTTCCTTTTGTTAAATAATCACTATTTCGTGCCAAATGTTGACGCTGTGTTCAGCAAATTGTTCGAGTAGACCATCGTACTGTTAGTAGGTTTCATCCTCATAGTATCCTCAGTGGCTAATGATCTACAGTGAAGAGCTCAAATAAACTTTTGGTCATCACGACTATATTGTGACTTTTCGATATTTTCAAGTCAGCGTTAGTTTGAGTGACAGCAAGTCTCCTCAAGTCTCCAGGACTCTCCTCAGTATATTGCTGGAATATGTATGGTCTCTACTTGTCCTTTTATTTCCTAGTTCTCTAGTTTCTGAATTAAGCCTTTGGTGACTGTATCACCGTCACTTTTATATTCCACAGTTTTTTTTCAATCCTCAAGCAAGGTCGAGGTACTTGCCGTTCTTTTCGTTTTTTTTTCAATTTTACTCTCTCATCAGTCGGGACAGCACAGTCCACAAATCGTCAAATTCTATTTTTCTTGTTTTATTATTGCTAGATCAGGTCGTCTGGCCGAGATTGTGTGATACGTTTGTATCTCAAAATCTCTGAGGAGTCTGTGCGTCTCATTCACCAGGACATATTCTGGGTTGGGCATACACCATTTATTCGTATGGTCAAATTTCAATTTATTGCACATCTCCCAGTGGATCACCTTGCCGACCTTGTCGTGTCTAGTCTTATACTCTTTCTGTGATAATTTGTTGTATTCGCCTATTATGTGATTGATGGTTCCGTCTCTATCGCCACAGAACCAACATCTGCAGTTTTGTTGCCTCGTATCAATTCTTGCTTTGATATGATTGATCCTTATGGCGTTGTTTTGTGCTTCTATTAGAAGATGTTGTTTTTCTTCCACTTTTTGTGTTTTGGTTATTTCTGTTCTCTTGTTCCTCGTGTTTTCAGTATTGTTCGTGGTGCCTGTAAGAAGTCTTCCTCTTCGTTTTTCTATGTACTGTTTGAGTCGTTGTATCAATGCGTCAACACTGTCTTCAATGCTGGTAAGTCCTCTTCCTTTTTCTTTTTTTGACATATAGTCTGTCAACGTCATCACTGAGATGTAAGACCTTATGCATGGTCATTAGTTTCTCTTGTTCTCGTGTCTATTTGTTTAAGTTCTTCTCTGGTCCACTTCATTAATGGTCCCGAGTATCTTAGAAGGGGGCAGCCCTGGTATTTATCCATTTTATAAGCTTCCAGCTATTTAATTTGGTTTCGGGTAGCTTTCTCGTTCTCCGGAAATAATCTTTCTTAATTTTTTTCTTTCATCTCCACTTGTTTGATAGTGTCAGCTTCCAATATTCACAACTGTTTGTAGGTTTCTTTTTCTCTGAGCGTTCTAATTTTTTCCTTATTTGGTAGTTCCATTCCTCCGTTATGTGTTGTTTTTCGCTTTCTTTTTTTTATTTGCGTGCCGCATTTTCCTTTTGAAATTCCATCCTTATGTCTTGACTGTATACTCTCATTGTTTGTATTGGAATTTCCAAATCTTTTTATATCGACCATGTACATAAGGTGATTAATCTTTTCCTGTGATTTAGCGAGATTGTATCCGTTTGTATCCGCCTGTGCATTTCCTGAGTATATGGTTGAGTGGCATCATCGCTATTACAAATAGTAATAGTGATAGTGCATCTTCCTGGAATATACCTCTCTGCATCTTCGTTTCACCTAAGTTTTTACCTCCTGCTGTCAATTCCACTCTGCGATATTATTATTATTATTATTATTATTATTATTATTATTATTATTATTATTATTATTAATTACTCCTTTAGGGTTTTTTACATCAAAGTTAGCTGATGGTTTTTCACTGGAGTTTGAGTGACATCAAGTCTCCTCAAGTCTCCAAGACTGGTCTCAGTATTCTGGCCGTTTTCAATAATGCTGTCGTTTGGATAGTCTCCACTCGTCCACCAACTTCCAAGTCCTCCAGGCCCTTTAATAATCGTTTAGTTACTGTGAGAAAAGCACCAACCACAATTGGTACAATCGGTACCCTCATTTCCATAGTTTTTTCAATTCTTTAGCAAGGTCGAGGTACTTATCCTTCTTTTCACGTTCTTTCAGTTTTATTTAGCCGGGACAATTTTGTAAGTTCTCTTTTTTTGTTGATTATTATAAGGTCTGATCTTCTGGCCGATATTAGGTGATCCGTGTGTATGTCAAAGTCCCATATGAGTTTATGAGTGTCATTTTACAGGACAGGTACTGGGTTGTGCATATACCATTTGTTGGTGTGGTAAAATTTAAATTTCTTGCACATTTCCCAGTGGATAACCTTGCCGACCCAGTCGTGTCTAGTCTTATACTCCTTCTGTGCTAATTTACTGCATTCGCTTATTATGTGATTGATCGTTTTGTCTCTGTCACCACAGTCTACACTTGCTATTTTGTTGAGTCTTATCTATTTTTGCTTTGATAAGGTTGTTTCTTATAGCGTTGTTTTGTGCTGCTATTAGGAGAGATTGTGTTTCTCTATTAAAGTTTCCTTCTCTTAGCCACGTCTAGGTTTTCTGGTGTGAGATGTTATTTATTAGTCCTTTAAAACACCCATAGAGTTGTTTATTATTATTATTATTATTATTATTATTATTATTATTGCTATTTCCTAGGTAATGTTTATAGCCTCGAGCAAAACCAACCTAAGTCTATTTGGGCTGTGGAGCAATGGGAAGCTAGATAGTCCCACAGATTATTACTTCAAAATTGAGTTCGATTCCCAAGACTATCCTGCACGTGTAGCGTTATGTTATACCAAGATAAACTTTCTAAATAGCAATAAATATCTATTTACATGTCATTGTAGAGAAATGTATGCTCTCAGATCATTATTATTGCAATGAATTATACTCTACTGCCTGACTAAACTGATGAAGAACTTGTTTTGTGGTTGAGATTGCTATTTTGCAACTGTGCTATTTGAGACCAAGTAAATATCAATATTCTGAGCGATTATTTTACAACTGTAAAACATTTCTCATGTAAATGATTGTACAACAATACAATTTTCAATATACGCTAACAACTCCTAAGTGGCCTGGTGCAATTCTTGACTGAAGCTTCGTGAATATTGATACTCGTAAATGAAATAGAGGAAAAAAGACTGGTAATTTGTAGTCAATTTATCTGGCTTTGTTTGTCATTGTTTATTTACACCCCATGTGTTATGTGAGCGACACATAAGTTTAACGAGAAAAAAAAAAGAACAAAAGTACGCCAGAAAAAATTGTGAAATTAATGTCACACAGGCATCAGACTACTTTTATCACTCCCTTAGCTGCAATGGGAAGATTATGCTGTGTGGCCTTTACAGGAGAAACAAATCACCGTTGGCAATCGTCTACTCGAGGTTAAATATGAAACAGAAGACAGAAGTCCTGTCAAAAGTTTATCTTTTATTTCTATTTCAGAGATATCAATGATCCAGGAATAGCGTATTTATTACTTAACATCTATATTTGATGGCATATTCACCGCCTTGTCGCCTGACGAAATTTACGAAAAGGCCCTAAGCCTCATTATATGTAAAATCGCATCATTTTCAGTCATGGGTAAAATCTCGTCTTCCCACGCATCAAAGTGACATGTGAATTACACTTTCACATCCGAATAAAACCTGTACGTCCGAGGTCATGAGTTTTACCTCTAGCGTCTATTTATAACTTGCCTCATTATAACTATCAGGAAGCTGGAATCTTAAGGCAAGTTTCATTTTAAATCCAAAAAATGTCTGATCCAAATTCGAAAAAATAAGTTTTCTTTAAAAGTAACAGGAAAAAACAAAACAAAAAAAACATGAGCAATAAGCACAGTGGGTTCGACAGTATCGTCTGCATATCGTGCTCTTCCGTTGGTTTAAACGATTAAAACGTTGTGCTCGTTGTTAATGGAAGATTACTCGGTCACAGTAATCTCGAAACTGTAAAAGCCAAGGGTCAACTCCAAAGATGGATTGATAAATATATAAACAAATAAGAAATTAAAGAAAGAACATTTCCAAATCCAAGAAACTACACTTGTTTTTTCATTTCTTCATTCACACTTTTAATTTATTCTGTTGTAGCGTATGTGATACTTCACTTTCCAGTTTAAGACTCAAATTGCAAATGGATGCGGCCAACTTTAGTGCATAGTAAATGGTGGAGAAAATCCACTCAACACTCAAACCCAGATTGCTCCCTTGAACATATGAGGCTCCGACTTCTAGAAAAGAAAACCGCCCTTCTCATGAAAACATTCCAGACATAAAGATATCCTTGTTTGCTGACCCCCAACCGTACTTGTGCCTAAAATTTCTCTTTTTTAAAAGAATGAAGAAATTAACTCTTTCATCCGACCTCCCAAACTTGTATAATCTCTTTTTTAGACTACTATACACACATCCATGAACATATATAACTATGAACTACGCCCAAACTCTGACACACCCATATAGGCACGCTCGTACCTACAATAATAATATACATTACGCCTTTACGCAAACATATTGATATAGAAACGCTCCGACTAGCTAACATATGCATCATTGCTACTAATTATGTGCACCGAGAGACAGAAGAGCTTTGTATGTAATATGCCATATGAGGATCGGACTAATAATCCAGTAACAAAAGATCTGTGAGAGATCTTGTTACGAATAAGTTTCATCACCCAAGGTTTGTCTGACAAAAGGCAACAATAGTTGAGAACTAAGCAACTATCTCACCGTTTTTACTCTCTAATTAACTAGCAAGATTGTTAAGTATTGCACTATAGAAAACACATATTTGCAACTTAATGGTTGTCGAATTAAATTTGATTAGAATTCTCTATACTACAATTTGCATTATCATTTTCTTCGTATGTATTTTGATAAAACTGCTTTATTTTGCAACAGTGATAACTTTAACCCTTTCACAGCCTTGAGAGCCTCATGTAACTCTGGGTATTTCCTATGAGACATCTGGGGGCCGTAGGTGGCTCTCCTACCGGATTTAAAATAAAGGATAACATCTTGTGAAAACGTGTGTGTAGATAACTCTAATTTTTTCATCTAAGAGTTAAAATTCTTGTAATGCAGTGAGAAGAAGTCAACCAGACTTAAATTAACATGGTTAAAGTATCAATTCTCGTTTACGGAAGTTAAGCAATGATGTACCTGTTCATAACTTAGATGGGCAACTACTCAAGAACAATCTGTAAACTAAGGTCTGCGTTCCTGACAAAACGAGGCTGAGTGAATCCTAAAAAAGAAACATAAATATCAAATTTGACATTTCGATATGATGACACAAAGCCAAAAAATGACCATACTTTACACGATGAAAACTTTTTCCAATCAAATGCTAGTTTTCCTGATCTTTTCACTATTAACTGACTGCTCTGCTACGTTTCTCAATCGACCGGTCAACGGTTACACCAGTGCAATCTAAAAGCACATCCTGCCATCTCGGTGTCGAAATAGGAAATGATCGTCAAAGAAGCAAGTGATAGATTCTATGTCTAGAGGAAAAGGAAAATTAGTAATGAATGAAACCATTTTTTTGGTGAGAGGAATTTATCTGATGGGGTTGAGGATGAAGTTGATTTCGATTTTTTCGTTTAAACAGAAAGAAAACAGAGCTATTTTAAGGAGAAATATACTGACGGATAAAGTACAACACCCTAAAAGACGAAGTTGATTTTCACTTAGGTACAATATGAGCATGATAAAGAGTAGTAGAAAGAATTTTCAAAGTTTTCGACCACCTTGTAATGGAGTAAAATTCAGTCTTATGTATCATCTGTGTACGCATACGAGAGCCAAAACTTGTGTTAAAACCCAAGATACAATACTATATTATTTGGGTACAGGTGATACATCCTTTTTTGGAACCTGTGTACGTATCAATCTGTATTTATTAGCATTTATGGCAATCCTGTAATATAGTCTGAACTTTTAATATTCATCTTTTTCTGCGAAAATAATTTTATCTTAAAAGATTGAAAAACTGGCATTCAATTGAAAAAGAATATCCACCATGTAAACTCTGTTAACTAATCCGATTGAATTGAGGTTTGTATCTTCATTTTCAACAAGTCAAATCAGAAATAAAATCAATAAACAGAGTCAAAATGAAATAACGAGTCGGTGACGTTAGAAGTTATCTAAAAATTATTTAAGATGTTTATCAAATTAGTTGTTTCCTTCCTATTGAATTTCTTTATGAAGAAATCCAAGCAACGATACTTAAGTAAAGAATCTAATCGAGTGTCATGCAATAATGCAAACAGGAAAAGGAGAAGCAAATAAACAGTTTTGTCTCCGCAACTTTAGTAAAAAAATAAACAAAAAACAACAACAACAAAAAACAGAAGCAAAAAAAAAAACCGAGAACAAAGCGATATGAATTTTTGGTTTGTTGAAATAGTTAAAATATATAACGAGGAAGAGCATGCTTGATGGCTGAGGTAGTTGCCTATTTCCTCTCTTCACTTCTAGTTAGTTTTCAAGCACAGGTAGAATGAAGATTTTAACCACTGATATAAAAATAGGCAAAATCTTCAATGTTAACATTGCTGCAACCTGATTTTACCCAATTCAAAAATTCGAATATTTTCGTAATAAAAATCTATACCGCTTATCTACCATATATTTATTGATTCTATGAATGTAATGACAATTTTCAATATAAAACTCCCTATCGACACTTTTTCAGTGCGCATGGCCTCTAAAAACATTTCACTCACGTCTTACTATAGAAATTTCAGTTGATACTTATTTTCTTATAACTGGGCGCCTCACTTGATGTGATGGTTAACAAGCAAGGATAGCCTATCATTACCAGTGAGTTCGTATCTTTCAGTCTTGTCGCATTAAAAGATTTGTAAATAATTATACTCTTATAACATTTTTCTACATCAGTAAAAAAGACAAAACTTTACGTTCTCGGAAAAAGGAAATTATTGAACTGAGTTCGATGTCCAAGGAAAGCTGCAAACTTTCATTTTAACTCTCAAAAAATCATTAATCAATTTCTCCCATCTGTCAGTCACATTATCAATTATGTTCCTCAAAGGTTTCGTCCCGAGCATTCTCTGAAATTTTATAGTGAAAAGGATGCTTGAATATAACTCTCTTGTCCAAATAGTATCTCTCAGGAAAAACTTTTACGTCTATTGTTGATTCAAAGGAAAATTCTTTCTAAGATATATAAAGATAACCCAAAAAACTTTGGGAATATAATCAAAAAGATATGAATCGACTGATCTTTATTAAATAATAAATTTTAGAAAGATTCCCAAACTGTAAAAACATTCTTTCAGGATTGTAATTATTTTCAAATTCCTTCTTTTCATCTGATGATTGCAAAAATCTCCGGTGAATAATTGATTCAAATGTATTTGATTTCAAAATAGTTTTAACGATGCAAACAGATGTGTTTCTAACTAAAATTTGTGAAACTTATTGGAAATCAATAAGTGTTTAGATTTAGTCTCAACTCGGGATCAGATTAGAATTCTCAGACGGCTCCATAGATTTTAAAAATATTCATCATTTCCTAATAAGATAAAAAAAATTATGAATAGATAAATGCTTCTTTTTTACTTGAAAAAGAAAAGGCGATTGATATTTAGCTTCCTACAGTGGAAAGTTATATAAAAAGGAAAAAGTTTATACTACATCAGCTTTTCGGATAGTGAAAACTTGCCTGTCTTAAAAATCAGCACACTGACTGGTGAGAAAAGTCTTAACGCCAAGATCTTTCAGACTTTTTCCTTTGCAGTTCTCAAAAGTCTTAACCACAAGACATTTTAGAGGGTTTTTTTTCACTTCTTAAACGTTTCATGAAAAATTTTCGTAATGTGTACTCTTCATTGTATGTAAAATCTGAAATATTTAATCGAAATTATTTTCGTGTACCATCAAGAATTTGAGGTGTGTGAGTGTGTGTGTGTGTTTGTGTGTGTGCCTAAATTTTGATAAAGTTCAAAGTCATCAGATATTTTGTACTTTTTTGTTTCATTTTTGCAATTTTTTTTTTTGGCTTAGAAAAATCGAAAGATGAAATAATATGAAATGAAAGATAGCAGGAATGCTGCGCATATGAGGTACTTTTAATTGAGGCATGTATTTGATGTTCTGCTACATTATTGTCACTCACATATAAAACAAAACTTTCTTTCTAAATAATTTTGAACAGTTTATTAATTGGTTTAACATATCTAAGCAGAAATGTTATCGTAACAATAGTTTTGAATAACTATGTGGCAATTTCAAAAACTATTTCAGCTCAAGAATACTGGATGGAAATTCAACAGTTATATTATTTTTTGCAAACATACATAAATAAAGGTAATAAAATATGCTGTATAATAAACATATTTCATCATTACATAGCAATTGCAATGTAAGTAAGG
>OY757915.1:121303165-121328165 GCA_963585895.1 Sepioteuthis lessoniana | reverse complement strand
TTTGCAGTTAAACATCCCCAAATCATAATTGAGCCTCCTCCATGTTTAACTGCTGGCTTCAAGCACACGTCTTTCATCTGCTCTCCAACCCTTCTTCTTACATACTGACTTCTCTTTGAACTGAAAATTTCAAATTTTGATTCCTCACTCCATAATACACCTTTCCATTGTTCAATGGTCTATTTCTCGTGTTCTTTGGCAAATTCAAGTCATTTTTCTGCCTTCCCGTCTTAATTAAGGTTTCCTTCTTGCTACTTGATCATGAAAGCCTTCTTTCATAAGTACACTTCTGGTGGTTGAAGAGTGAACTTGGGTGCAAGATGTTTGAGCAAGATCTGAACCTAATTACTGATGATTTAGTTCTGTTTCTTGAAAATGTTATCTTTAGATATTTACAATCACTTTTAGTCAATTTTCTTGGCCTTCCACTCTTCTTTCTGTCTTTGATATCCCCAGTTTCAGTCTTTTTCTTTTTTACTTGTACTGTACACCAAGAAACTTTCAATAGTTTTGGTATTTAGCCTGAGAAGTGCTTTATTCATGGTAGAATACAATGTTATGTCCTTTTCATCAGATACTCGTCAAATATTGATTATTTATATTTTGAAATATACAATTTCTGGTTCTGAATGAAAAACTGAGAGAATTTATCAAATGAAGTTAGAACAGTTGTAGTTTTTTTTTTTATAAACATTCAATTTTGGATCAATAGTAAACATTCTAATATCTCATAATAATACAAAACTAACAAAAATATAGCATAAATCAACACCTTTACATAAGATAAACGTCTTACAGCAAAAGCCGATATCATATAATGAAAATATGACTGATATTAAGAATTCTTAATTATGCTAATTTTTGATTGTTATTATTAATATATTTAAGAATTACTGTTTCTAAATGTTTCTAAATTTATTAATTACAATTTATTCATTAATTTACCTCAAAACAATATTAATTATTTTTAAATGTTAAAATATATATACCTGCCTAAATCTTTTGCACAGTAGTATATGTATGTATGTATGTATGTATGTATGTATGTATGTATGTATGTATGTATGTATGTATGTAGTTTAGGCTCTGCTTAATTCCATATAGGGTATATGAAAGATAATAAAGCTGGAAATATCATGTCACACCGAGGATCATTTATCTAGTTTTAAAAAATCAGCAGTTAAAATTCAGGTATTTATTTAGGTTCGAAAAACAATGACGCGACTGGAAATCAAGTAACTATATCACCCACAAATGCAATCTCGATACACTCATGTAAATTATTTATTTATATAAGTTTTCATGAATATGAAAATTATAAATCATGTCAATGATATTCTGAATTCAAATTGGTGACTAACAATAATTTACGTATATACAAAGAGTCTTTTATTTCTTTGTATAAAAATCTGTAGTTTCCTTCATTCATCTTCTGATAAGACATTCTTATTTTCAGAGATTTTCTCTGCAATATTCCCAAATTACATCTCATTTTTATCTACAAGTAAAAAATAAAAAAGAATAAGTTTTCTAACCTTATTTTCTTTTACATTTTTTTCTTTTTGCATCAATAGTGTATCACTTCACACTTTTGTCTACTAAAATGAAACAATTTAATTTACGTCAAGTTTTTCTTGAAAAAGAAAAACGGTTCAAGTGGAAATTTTTGTTTGGCATTTATTATTTGTTTTTCCATTTTATCGTTCAATTGACAGATTCGGTACATAAAATGATACTGGACCATTCTAGTCCGGAATGAAATGAAAAAGCTACCTGACACAAACATACGCATAGTAATATATATATATATATATATATATATATATATATATATATATATATATATATATCAAAAGTTTTTATGATTTTCATTGACTGATGTAGGACCTACTTTTGCTACTAGATTTTTGTGATGCAATGTTGTCGAAGGTGACGCGTAAGAAACGTTCAGGTAGGTTTATGTTTGCGCTTATACATTTGAAATAAACTAAAAATATCAACTGATGTGTTCATTGACTGTTCCGCGACAGTTTGACAATGGCTGTGATTTCAATAAACTATCCTCATAAAATAGTACAGCTAAACTTCGTCAGGATATTTGTCGGTATCTGGCTCCTAACCTCATTTCCCCCCCCCCACGGCATCATATATTTACACCAAAACTCTCTGGAACTCGGTTGAATGGAAAGGGGACGAGTTTGCAGAAAATTAAAGTTTCATGCCTTGTTTTTTGTTTTTTTTTGTCTGGGTGAATAATATTCCAGTATCGATACTTTTGAACTCACCTCATATGATTTCTTTCTCAGTTCTTATTTACATAGAGGTCATTTTTATTTAATAATATTTTATAGATTGTTTGTAGTAAACTGTATTGTGCTAGTTTCATGATCTGTGTTGTAGTAAGTGAAAACATTACCTGGACTATGATTATGTCTGTAGATTTGAATGAATTATTGGCAGAAGTAAGGTGACATACAGTTCAGCCAATTAGTAACTTGCGTCAGCTAAATATACAGCCTACAAACAAGTAATATGTCGACTTATTCCATTATATTTACTATAATGACTGTAAGTTTCACGGTATGTTAAACAGTGTATTTAGTACACGAATCGGAAAAGAATGCAGAAATTTATTTGGTCACTGTAAATTTATATCACACTTCATTATTTTTCGAGTAAAAAAAATAACATGAAAGCTTTTCCGAGATTGAATCATTCATGAACAAATTTTAAATGTTATTGTATCTGTTTTCATGTTATTTTCGTTTTATTTTTAATTTCAAAATTTCTTTTCGTTTCCAAATTTTTTCCTATCTTCAGAGGGTTCCAAGTGTAAATCAATATATTTTCTCTTTGTTTTTTCTACTGAATCTGTTCAAAGAAATTTGTAGACTTAAAGGATAAACATGACTCCGAAAAACATTCGATTTCTTAACAATGTGATGTCGTTTCAGAATTAAAGATAAAAAAAATGCTCAGAAATAACAATTAAATTTCCCTCTTTTTTATAGAAGCAGAGGCAAACGAAAGAGGAAATATTATTTCTCTCGTTGAAGGGTTTTGTATTGACAGAGAAATCCAATGCAACTAAAATTTCGACATAGCACTGTTACGTAATGGTGCTGGCGGCACTTTGGATGGTGGTTGAGTCGAATATTTGTAGAGTTAGATGCATTTTAAGGGGTTTTAATGTTTGGAAGCCTTTTTGAGTAGCTTCATCTAACATGAAAATGATGCAAAGATTTTCCTTCTCCATATTTCCGACAATCGAAGACCCGCTAAACAAGTAGAACTGATTCATTTAAACATCGAGAAACAAAAGTTGCAAACTAAAGTTTATATGCGTTTTTGTGTATATCTTCTGTTACACAGACAGGAGAGAGTATCGGCGGCTTTTGAGTCCACTCAGAGAGCAAGCGCCAACAAGACATCTCGCAAATGTTACTGTTGGAATGAACATTAAAACAGACAAAAACGAACAAGAATTTTTATTTCTTAATAAAATATTGTTTAGCAAAAATATATTTGTGATGTTACACTTTTAGTTGATATACATAAGTAAATGTTGCATGCACGTACTCATTTACATAAAAAAACAAATTAATAAAGCGATTTTCCTGTAGAAAATAACATGTTTGTGTAATTGTTTAGAGATTAAAAAATCAAAGAAAAAGCAGATTCAGATTTAGTCTCTTTAGAGGTTACTTCTTTCATATGACCTTGATCAGAAGAGTAACATCAGATGAGCATTTGAATAAAACACGGAGGAAATAAATACAAGAAATTGCTGTTGTAACCAGCAGAAACATAATGGTACCTTGTTAAAAACGACTAAACGGTGAAGGAAAAATTTCCTCTTCTTTTTTTTCTTCATATGTTTTTTAAAATGCAAAGAAAAACCACTCAATCGTTTTATTTGCGCAAGAATATATTACAATATGTAATATAAATGGATTGAAGAACTTTAAGTAGAATGGAAAACGAGCAGCGTTTAGGATCTTAAAACAATCATCTGTATTAGCATCAGCAGAATTAGGATTTTACGAATAAATGCTGTCCAGTTTCTGTGTGGAAAATCTGCTGAGAATGACAAGATGTAATTAAAAGGTTGTATTGTCGTATGCGTGATGGTGAGTGTTTTTCGATGTATTAAAAGTCACACGAACACGAAAAACTATAAATAATTGAAGCTTTTTGAAAGAAAGGAACGCGTTGTGTAAAGATAGAAAGACTTTCCTATTGTTAAACATCAGGCGAAGATTAACAGAAGTTAAGTAACATGTCATTGATTTAATAATTTGATTTAAATGTGTTGAAAACCTTGCCCTCAAGCTCAGGAAACGTGAGTTAGATTGGCCACCAGTGTGGACAAAACCGTATATCACTATATACCAATTTTTATTTTGACACAATCTGACAAGGCATCTTTAGAGTATTTATTCTTAAGAAGAACCGACTTGATTAAATCCAATCCTGGGACAACTTATACGTAAAACAAATTATTAAAGTTCGATGAATCAGAGTGTTTATCCAGTTAGTGTTCCTTTTCCTGGGAATAAAAGTAATGCCAATGTAAATATAATACAGATGAAGTCGGCCTTATTAGAGACACACTTTAGAAAGTGATTTTTCACCCATAAAATCAAGGGAGAGGGGATTATTGTTAATTTTTTTCTCTTGGGTGAAAGTAAGAACAGAATGTAAGAAACTAGATTCTGAAAAAAAATATCCGTCGACCAATTCCGTTCTAAAAATGACAAAACTTGTTTACATATGGAAAAAAAAGTTTTATTGGTATGTTAAAACAGATGTTGCTCATCGATGCCTACAAAATATTGTGCAAAGAAAGACCTAATTGACTGTCCATGTCAACCATATCAAATTGAGAATACATCTCTATATCAAAAGTGAACTTAATATACATCATTTCTGTCTTCATGAATTCAACAAAAAACAGCTGGAATAAGAGGGCACGAAAGACATCATAGCAGCCGCCAATAATTCAACAAAAAACAGGGTCAGGAATGGGGGACACAAAGACATCTCAGTAACCTCCACCGATTCAACAAAAAAAAAAGCTTTGGAATGGGGGACACAAAGACATCATACATTCAGGTTTTGATATCTCGTTGCCGTCTTGTACAGTATTGCCCATAAGTAAGTGCCCACGTACAAAAATGTTGAGTTCTATATTGTTAGTATGTTTTAAAATCCTTTTTGTTTTTCTAAAAGAGCATTTAAATATAAGTAAGCAATATTAACACAGTTATTAAGTAAAATGTCTCAACACTGAAAACTATGACTATAAAGTCATAGTAAAGTCATCGTTTTCAGTGTTGAGACATTTTGCTCAAAATCAGAATGCATCCTCTTTCGATTGAATGAAACGTGTTATTTGTTTCCACAATCAGAACAAAAGCTACAAAATTGAAGTTGTACAAAAAGGCTGTTACAGAATTATGCAAATAGATGTAAAATATCAGACATGTATTGAAGCGATCAGGCCAACTATTAATTTTATAAGGGAATTTGGTGAGGAAAGACAGCAAGTTCCAAAGCAAAATATAAATTTCAACAACACAACAACAATAAATTGAACTCTGATGAAGACCAGTTTAATTAGCTGGTAACCGTGTATTGAAACAATATTGAAATTCAGACAAAAAGAGACATGTTTAAAGATTTTGCAGTCGAAAAAGGATAAAAATACAACGTTTTAGACGAAATAAAAGTCAATATCTGAGTGATAGCCAAAGAATTTCGTGTCAACATTGAGAGATCTGCCATGAAAAGTGTTTGGTATTAACAACTAAGCAAAGTAGTTTAAATGTTATTGAGTAGGAATGTATAAATTCCAAGGGAACTGGCATTTCATCGGTTACAATATGTTGAAGAAAAAAAATATGTTTGCCATCAATCAAATACTTGAAAAGAAAAAGGGCCCGATTTCAGCAGAGCAATAATCCATAACAGTTCAAGAGAAAAAAGACAATGACAAACAACTGAGTTCCTGAAGAAAGGCTACAAGTGCTCAATGCGAATTTGAATTATGCATTATGGAAAAAAAACCCTGTGACTGTGTAAATCTAGTTATGTCAATGTCGTCTAGACTACAAAAGGTGGTAGAAAATAAATGCAGTTACCACAAATATTGATTTTAAATAAGCTTTTTCTTTGATGTATTCATTTCTGGGATGGCAACAGATTCAAGGCAACAGATTTGCAATATTGTAGTTTGATCATTTGTAATATCTCATTATATACATTTTCAACGTTAGAAAATAAAATTCTTATAAGTTAGGTTGAGAAAAAATGAATTGACAATTAAAACGAGATTGGAGCAAGCTCATTAATGGGTTATGTATTCGACCAGATTTGTATCTAAAATAGACTACTTGATAGTTGAGGTAGTCCGACATTTACACCCCATAAAAATGGTCCTGGTTCAAGTTTATCAGGACGAGATATTTTGTAAATTGTCATAACACACTCTTTCTATTTCTTGTAGCATTAATTACGTATATTCCTGTTCTTGAACATATATATATATATATATATATATATATATATATATGTGTGTGTGTGTGTGTGTGTGTGTGTATGTGTGTGTGTGTGTGTGTGTGTGTTTTGTGTGTTTGTGTGTGTGTGTGTGTGTGTATCAGAAATATAAACACATTGCTAGTATGGTGTAACTCATCACCAATTTATTTTGAATAAGGTGGAAAGACTTGAGGGTAGAGCCGTAATTTACTGGAGAGATTTATTAGCTCATCTGCTTGATCACCATTTTCTTAAGTCATAAATTTGATAAATACAGGCTGATCTATTATTGTAGCCTCGTGTTACACGCTAATTAACTTTGTCAATTCAAAGTAAAATACATTGTAGAAATCTTAATTAACAAGACAAGAAAGAGTGAGATTATTTTCTGAGAAAGTCAGTCATTTGTTCAATAATAAAATGATAGCAGGAAGAAATGAGATTTAATCTTAGAAATATTGGCAGTCGTCTAAATCCATTCAATTCTCATCAAAATATCATATGACTATTCAAAGAGGCGGAAGAAGAAAAAGGAACATTTCAGAATCTTATATTAGTGGTTTCGTAAAGTAAGACTTAATGAATCCCAATATCTCTGCAGAGCTGATGGATCAAGCACAATAATTGAAAAGAGAAAATAATGATAGGGAATAACAGGGGCAGGAAATAATATCGTACTTGATTTTGCTCAAAATCCAACCAATTTGTAATTCGATTGAAGTTGCATATGGTAAGAAATATATTCCTTCAAATACATAACCATTTTTATTGCCTCACCTGAAGGGGAAAAGTTATAATACATGGCGTATTATATAAGAGTCATTGATTATTTAATTATCGTATTTTCTTTTTCTGCAATCCTAGTTAGTCCTTCTTGCTAGAGAAAAGTCACCTAGTGAAATTCGATGTCCGAATAGAAAGAGGAATAAAGCAAATTTCTTTTAACCTGACACAATTTCTCTTTATTGTTTTTATGATAAAATGATTGACCTCCAAATTACAGAAGATATAATCTCAATCATCGCGAAAATGATTGATGCCGGAGAAAATTCTTTTATGTAGAGAAACTGCGTCTTCTAAACATTTGTAGAGTTAGATTGGTTGGTTGGTTGGTTTTTTGGTATATCAACTCTTGTATGCCAAATCCTGTTTATACATATATATTAAATATATATAATTTGTAAACGAATAGTTTGTAGGTAATAGCCGCAAGTATTGCTATTTAAAGCTAATAATCCTATTCAACGTCAGTTATTTGTTTGTTCTGATATAAATGATTAAAAAGTTCTATATAACACATAGTTGGGACACAAAACAAAAACTACCACTCCAGATCAGAGGAGACTTACACATTCCCCAAAGCTCTACGACTAGAGCCTCATCATCAGATGGCTTAGTGTCATATCAGGACATTCGTTGTGGGGTCTTACCCCTCTGCAGAGATGCAGTCAGCGTATTCTACAACCTCAACCGACTGAGCTAGGTAGAGTTAGAGAAATTGAAATCAACTCAATTATCTAACACTTAATCTATGAACCCGATTATGGAAAAGAACTGAAGAGAAATGATTCATTTGTACGAAATACTTGTGTGAGGACTTTCAGAATTTAGACCAATGATAGGCAATTCATTTCCATGGAATTTATTCTTCAATCTAAGAAGACAAGTGTAGCACGATTTGTAATTTTCAGAGATACTGTCGGTCAATATTTTGGTTTTATCAGATAAATATCTCATTAAGAGAAATGAATCTTTTGGAATAAATTTGTATCAAAATTTTTCCGTATTTTAAAAAATATAAAACAATCGATAATGCGTGAATAAAACAATCATTTTGTTTTCATATTTGCTCTTGAAGTAATATTTAACGTTTTCTGGATAGGAATTCATTGAACACATTGTATTATTGCTTTGATAGGTTATATTGACATGCTTTCTACAATTTCCTATGTAAGTCCATATTAATGCGATATTTTCTATTGATTTTTTAAAATATATTTTGTATCATGTTGTAATAGTATTTTATACGTACGCCGTAGGTTAATATTCCCTGGTCATTCAAAACAAACTGGTTTTGTCGGCTGTTCATGTTTATATCAAATAGATGTCAACAGTGAAATACTAACAATAAAAGGGAGGAGATAGAAACGAACGAGAAATTGAAGCAAATTGGTTAACACAATCAACTGCACAGATGAGAACAGATTTGATCAAATCAGATCTCATTTTGAAACAGTTGTTTCCTTAAAAGTAGAGCTAAAAGACTACGCATTCAATGAATATAAAAGAGATCCGGACCCCCTAAAACATTACGAATTGAATGAGTATAAAAGAAACCCGGACCCCCTAAAAAGCACTACCCAAAAAATGAGTATAAAAGAAACCCGGACCCCCTAAAAAGCACTACCCAAAAAATGAGTATAAAAGAAACCCGGACCCCCTAAAAAGCACTACCCAAAAAATGAGTATGAAAGAAACCCGGACCCCTTAAAAAGCACTACCCAAAAAATGAGTATAAAAGAAACCCGGACCCCCTAAAAACACTGCGCATTCAATGAATATAAAAGAGACCCGGACCTCCTAAAAACATTGTGCACTCAACCGGTATAAAAGAGACACAGACCACCCAAAAATATTACGTGTTCAACGAGTATAAAAGAAATCAAGTGCCCCCACTAAAAACACTACGTGTTCAACGAGTATAAAAGAGACCCCCCCCGCCACCAAAATACTATACGTTCAGTGAGTATAAAGGGACTTGGTCACCTCTCAAAAACACTCGAAACATTTAACGAGTATACCGACCCAGTACTCTCTAAAAGCAAGACAGACAAAAAAAAAAAAAAAAAAAAACCAAACAAACAGAAAAGAACAAAACAAACTACTATAAAAACGAGAAAAAGAGAGCTCGAAATTAAAAAGACGGCTGGTTTGTTGGGTTTTATGGCATTTCAACATTTGTAGGTTATTTAATGCGAAATCTTGTTTATACATATATCATAAATATATATGAGTTATAAATGAATAATTTATAGATAACATTTTTAATTAGCCAGAGGTAATTTGTTTGCACACAGTTAAATGATTTGCGAGTGAATTGCTTGTAGATTTCAACTTTTAAAATGATTAAGAGCTAATTTGTTTGTATACAAGTATTGCTACTGTTGGCACACAGTTAAATGGTTCCATGTATTGCTATCTAACTTTATTAATTCGATTGAACATCATTCATTCATTTGCACCATATTAAATCGTCCAAAGTATTGTTATATAATACTGTAAAATACAGCTTGGCTCACAGTATTAGACAAGGTAAAAATTCTCACTGTGCCACAAAAAAAGGGATGCACCGGAAGAGATTGACCTATGAAATGCATGATAGTTATTTCCGCTCGATGATGATCACACCTGCCATTCCGAAGATAGCGGAAGTGACACATCCCAATGGCCAATAATCTAAAGAAATCGCGCAGGTGTGCTCGGCTGATAATATGGGACAAGGTGAAGGTCCAACTTCAGTGATGCACAGGAAGAGAGTGACCTGTGAACTGCATGACAGTTCTTTCCGCTCGACGAGGATCACACAGACCATTCCAAAGGGAGCGGAAGTGACACATCCCAATCGCCTGATATCGGAAGAAATTGCAGAGGCGTAGAGGTGTGTCCTTATCTCTGCGTGGGAGTTTGAAGGTAATATAAGGCCGACGAATTGAACAGAAGGCAGTTGAGAGAAAAAGGATCCCGCTGTTCACGAAACCTCTCTCGTCGTCACGCTGTGTGCGTTATCTCGGCCATCGTCCCCTGACATCGAAAAGTTCAAGCCTCATCGACAAACGATCCTAATTCCTCTCCTGACTGCTCCTACTTCACACAAGCGTCCGTCGAGAAAATAAATATATATTGTTATATATAAATTCCGTGTTGTCGTTTGTTTGACCAGAGGGCGGAACGTAACAATACCAATAATTTGATTTTTTCACATAGTAAAATCATTTCAAGTATTCCTCTCTAACACGAATAATTCTATTTTGAATTCATCATTTGTCTGCACACACTCAAATTTCTTCTAGTATTGCAATCTAATATCAATAGTTTCATTTTCACACTTCTGGATGGTTTCCAGCATCTCTATGTAACACTAACGAGTCAATTTAACATCAGTCATTTGTTTGCACACAGTTAAATGGTTAAACAGTTTTATTTGAACCATAGATAAGACCATACCAAGTACTACCACTCTAGGTCAAAGTGGACCTGGAAGTAATGGTAATAAAGGGATACTCCCCATTCTCCAGAACTCCAGGGCTGGAGCCTCACCATTAGATTATTTGATTCCTAGCCAGAACACTCGTTGGGAGGAGTCCTCCCCTCTGCAGAGATGCAGTCGGTGCATTCTTTGGCCCCTTAGGACTTGGCTGAAGTTTTTAAAATGTTAGAAAAAACTTTTCCTTCCCTTTTGCTATTTAAGACAATTTTATTTTTGAAAATCTCGTTTAATTTAGTTTTAGATGGAAAACATTTGACACTCCGATATCATAGATTCAATTTACGAAATAATGTTTCTTCAGATGACAGTGGCATGACACCAACTGTACGGCCACCTGCCCCCTATCACGAAAACTATTCAAGTTAGACGAACCAGACATGCAGGACACTGCTGGAGAAGCAAAGATGAACTCATAAGAGATGTACTCTTATGGATCCCCACACATGGCCGCGCAAAAGCAGGACGACCAGCTCGAACGTACATTCAGCAGCTATGTGAGGATACAGGTTGTTGTCCTGAAGACCTACCTAGGGCGATGAACGATAGGGAGGAGTGGCGAGAGAGGGTCAGGGATATCCGTGCTGCCAGCACGATATGATGATGATGATGATGATATGATTATATCACTGTTATTCTCTAATTATTATTATATTAGTTTTACTGACGGTATACTAGTGAAAATTTACTTCTCACAATGTATTATGTTTCTAAGTTTGATTAAACCAATAATCATAGGACTATGATCGCAAACTAATCTCGTAGACCAATCACTAATTTTTATGGATGTTATACTGTTCTGGCTCTGTACCATTTTAGACTTATTTCATCGTTTAAAGAGGAATGGCTTGCATGACACTTTCACAGATTGTTCCCTGAGCAGCGGGATCGATTCTCGCCGGTGCTTTCCTAGAAGACTATATGCTACATAAGAGTAAACTATATATATATATATATATATATATATAAGTATGTGTGGGTTTAGAGTGAACCACGCCATACAAAAGTGAACGAGTAAAAAAATGACTGAAAGAAAAAAGAAGGAAAAGAAGAGAGAAAAAATAAAAAATAAAAACTTATTAACTATGTTAATAATAAGGGAGGAAGGACGGAAAGTAAGAAGAAAGGAAAGAGAGGAAAGAAGGGAAAAATAATGAAATGATTGAATGTGGAAGAGACGGAAAGATAAAAATAGGGAGCATCTAGTAAAAAATGATAAAAGAAAGATAAAAACGCCCAAAAACATGTCTGACGCAGAAGAGAAAGAGAACGAATTGGTGATCGATTAATTGAAACGGTAAAAACATGAGCTTATAAACCGTTCTGAAATGATATTAATGCCTGAGTAATGAAAACTGGTTGCAAGTATTTTGTAAAGAACTACCTTCCAAATTCCGTGTATATAAGGAATTTGGAGAACTGGCGTTTTCTTTTCCACTAAAAACTTATGGCAGAACAATATATACATAGCGCCCACTGTTTCTCTTTCATATTTTCCTTCTTTAATAATTCATCCACGTATTCAATACTTTTGATAATGTCTCCGTAATGGAAGTGAGCCGTTCCACTAGTGTCTACGAGGAACGTTGAACAGAACTTGGAAACATTATGTCCAAAAGCTTAGAAGCTGACTGTGATGTAAAAACGGAGTCTTGTTGCCAGAAAATATTGTACAACTCATGTTTTATTCATAAAGAGATTTTGCTATCGACAACACAACGAAAAGGTTTATTTGCTTTTTTTTATTTTTTAGAAGAAAAAAGATTTAAAAGAAAAAAATAATAAAAGTAGTTAAAAGATGGAGGTGATCATCAACTTTCCTTCTTTCCTTGATCCTCTCCGAGGCAGCGTCAGTTTTCATGAGAGGAGAAGAACAGGAAACATGGCCGACGACAATGATAACGACGCCATTACTCAAATAGACAAAAGAAAATCTTTAACATATTTGCTTTCTCTTCGTTAAAGTCTTTCTTTTATTTTCACCTGTCTTTTACATTTTCTCAGTGTATTTTCTTTTGAGAGAGAGAGAGAGAGAGAGAGAGAGAGAGAGAGAACAGAAATCGAGAGACAGATATTGGAAGAGAGAGAATATAGATAAGGAATTGTATTCAAAATACGATTTACGTATCGTACAACTGAAATAATTGATCTGAGAGAAATGTGAAAGAGAAGGAAAAAGAAGAGTGGCGCATTTAATGGTCGATCCGTATTCTATAAGCTGAAAGTTGTGGAAAGGTAGGCAGAGAAAATGAGGAAAACTTCCGTCAGTGTTCAAGGCGAATGTCGGTAGCTATTAGGGAACTAATTATGGCTGGCGATCGCTGAATAGTAATCGACGAAAAAGGCCAAGGATTGACGTCGGCATCTATTGACAGTTCGTTAAGCAATATCTTGTCATACAAAGAACAGTATTGGAAGCTAATGATTAGGTTGGTAGCAAGAAGCAGGTTCATGTACAATTGAACATTCTTTGCTTTTTTCTATAAGAAGGTCAGATACATTATTTATCATCCTTTTTAACATACACGCACACATAAGCGCGGCTGTCCACACACACACACACACACACACACACATATATATATATATATATATATATTATAGTGCTTAAAGTAAGGGTATATACGTTCCTGATTAGCATATTGACTGTGTTTGACAGAAGGCTACAAAATTGGAGCATCTAAAAGTGATAAATATTTCTAGATTAGCCATGGTCAGTGAAATACGCTCGTTAACCACCATTAATCAATAATAAAAGCCTCAATTGATATTTTATAAATGTCATTGGAGTTGAATAAAATCATTCTACTTCTAATAGTCTACGAGATGTTAACTGAATCTACAACAGTTAACCCTATGCATTTCTTTTTCTTCAATGATTTTTATAAATCAAATTGCCTCTATTCCTTCCAAAATAGAATCGTCAATATCATCTTTCCAAAATAGAATCGTCAATATCATCATATACTGCAGTTAAAACAGTAGTATACACACACACACACATATAAATATACATACATTCGTACATGGTATTTGATGACAACCATTAACTAAGACAAAATTTAGCAAATGAGCTATACAGATGATTTTTTATAGTGGTGAGAGGGTGTGTTCGACTAGTCACATTTTGCATGAGCTGACAACAGAAAAACGTGGTCTGAATTCACTGAGACAAAGCTTGTTGATTTTTATTCTTCTGGGTTTTCGGACTATTGTCTTAACGTTCATGTTATATTCATAACGTTTGGGCAGATATGTCCTCCGGCCTTCTTCAGGTGTTTGTCGAACTCGGGAGCCTACTCGGAACTTCGAACCATATCCTTTATTTAATCCACGAAGACCACTTGTTCTGACTCTGTTAACCATAAGTGGGTATAAGTGCTAAGTATTCCTATATTGTTATTCACCTGCAGTCAGGATTGAACCTCCGACATCCAGATGATTATCTCTTTAGAAGCTTAGAGAACCAACGCCTATAACTGTTATGCTAAGTGTCCTGCTGGACAATTCAGTGTGAATTTTTGGAACTTATAAACTTCACATCACTTTACCGGATATTACCTCAATTTCGACTCCCATCATCCATAAAATGTGAAGAAGGGAATAGTCGGTTGCTTACAACATCGAGCAAAAACCATTAGTAGTGATACGGATGTAGATCAAGAAGAAATGATTAGTTTAAAACACAACATCTATCATAATAATTACCCAGAAGGCATAAAGTCTGCTCCAAGAAACCTGGATAGGAGGATAGAAGACGATATCCGAAAACTCACCGCAGTATGTCTGACCTAAGTTAAATGCCTAGCCGAAAGATTCCAAAAAAATATGTAGTCCATATGCAATTAGGACAATATTCACAAGTGGCTCAACTTTCCAGAGGTCTCTCTTCCGTATCAAGCCACCAACAAAATTCAACATGACCAAGAACTGTGTGTACTCCATTCCTTGTAGTTGTGGTAGAGTATACAAAGACGAGACATGCCGCCCACTAAAAATAAGGCTTGAAGAACATCGAAACGCAGTAGTACGAGGTGACATTGAAAAATCAGGTATGGCGGACCATATATGGAAAGAAAGGGGAAACCTTCAGCTTTTATGAAATGAAGGTGAAATAATTGATAGAGATAAACACTGGAGAATTAGACGCCTTAGGAGTCAGCACACGTGTTGGGCTACAATTACCTATTAGGTAGACTAAGAGAGGAATACAATATGCGAACTAATAATCAAGAAAGTTAGATAAAAAATTAGAATATGAGCTCAGGTAAAAAATCATACATAGTAGTATTAATCATAGTCATGGGAGAACATTAAGTTTATAAATCCCAGAATTCACTCTGAATTATCCAGCAAGACACATCATAGTTAACTATAGTGGGCATAGTTCGAAGTTCCGTGTAGACTCCTAAGTTCGACAAACAACTGAAGAAGGCCGGAGGAAATATCCACCGAAACGTTGTGAATAAAGATAATAGTCTGAAAACCTTGAACATTAAAAATAGAAAAAAGTTTCTATATTGTGTTACAGATTGTCTTAAGTAGCACACCTTAGGTTTTGGAATTTTTATTCTCCTATACCACTAGGTTTTCCAAGGCCAAAGAACCCTCTTCTCTCTCTCTGTTCACCACTGGTCCTGGAGACCTGTGTTCAATCCCAGGTCGCGTCATACCAAAGTCTTTAAAAATGGTACTTGATAACTCCTTACTTAACACTCAGCAATATAAGGTACGTATCAAAGGTAAAGTGGAGCAATCCAGGGAAAGGAGTAGCGTCCTCCCCTACACCTCGGTGTAAAAGCTATTGAAAATAGAACCTTCTCGTCGCCCTCGACTACGGTGGCCAACTTTACTTTACTTATATAGTTTAGCACTTCAATAAATGCACCCTTACAATTCTTTAAATGATAAAACTAAAGATAACAGATTTAATCATGTATAGTGAAACATTATACAATTAAAACGGATATTATTAGGTATTCATACCAATCTCTTAGGCACTCAGGCTGTGCAGTCGCAACACTTTCGTGACCAAAATAAAAATTCATAGATATATGAGGTGTAGTTTTTTCGACTGCTTTATTCTGTATCATTCATGAGTAATACACTTATAATTTTTATGAAAAGTGATACCCTAAAACATAAATAGGATAGGCTTAATTATATGTATTTATTTAATGATATATTCCATATATCACGTGTTGTTTCTGAAAATATTATAATATTTAATCACAGGAATTATATATATATATATATATATATATATATATTTATATTATTTTACTACTAGAAATAAAGATGATATTGGGCAATGTTGACGACTGTATAGTGAATGATAAACTTCCTCCTTCAGAGAAAGTTTTTTTTGAACATGTAAAACAACTTTCAGATTCAGAAGTATTACTGAAAGCATCTTATGGTCTATTTGCTTGTGAGATGCTTTTCTAAATATTTCAAGATGAAGAAGAGATTTAGACAAATCAAAGATCCCAATTTCTTTATAATAAACGAAGCAATCAGAGCGATCAATTTCTTAGTCAATGGGCATAAATTTTCATACATTTGAGAAAGAAGCAGATGTCACTGATCGCTATCCCTGGAAATACATAGGAAAAACTTAGAAATGACTTAACGTTCTGTTGATAATTGTAATTTCATAGCTAAAGATAAATTGCTGTGTGTGAATCTTGGTTTAATAAACATCGATGTTATAATAACAAGTTATACGAGGTATCAATAACAAAAACTGAAACACTGGATTAACATTTTATCTGTAAATATCAAAATAATTAATATGGGGTGAATATCTTCTTAATAAATTGCTATGATACGGTTCAACCTTTAAGTTGAAACTACCACTGCTGTCATTTGTTAAGGCTTTTAAGGTCAGTGAAGTGCGAACCTATCAAATACTGCCCGCATTCTGATTGAAAACTGTGCAAAGCGCACAACCATCTGTTTTAAACGGAACCAAACAGAATGTAAAAGATACTGTTATGGGAGATGCAGTATCATCCCTTTAAGAAAGTGAATATTGCAGCTGGGAGAGTCGAAGTTATTTACCATCCATATCATTGATGGTTAAAGGACAACGCACAGAACGGAAGGAAAAAATCGGAATTAGAGAGCGTTTCGTTGCAGCTGTCAGACATTTAAAACAGGGAGTATGGATCAAGTAGAAAGAAATCAAAGAGCATGTAAATGGGATGGCATCAAAAAGATGGACTTAAAGAGAAAAGAGTTTATGATAAAAACAGTAAATGTCATCTTAGCGACACCAGTCAATTTAGAATTGTGAAAGTCAGTAGAATCTGACAGTTTCAAATGCATGTGTGGAGACTATTCGCCCCCAGAATAACCTCAATGGTTGCAAATATTCAATAAAACTTACATACCCAGGTGCTGACGGTATATACGAAAATTGCAAAGACATTTCCATCAACTGTCAAATAAATTTTGACAACCAGGTCGATAAAAGTTAGTTTTATAAAGAAAAGAAACAGACCCATAATTAAGTATATTCCTATCAACAAAAAATGTACGCTCCCAATAAAAAAAGAAAAATTAAATATACTGTAAACATTTCTGGTAAAACAATTCAATCAAAATGCATATTCATCATCATCATCATATCGTGCTGGCAGCACGGATATCCCTGACCCTCTTTCGCCACTTCTCCCTATCGTTCATCGCCCTAGGTAGGTCTTCAGGACAACAACCTGTATCCTCACATAGCTGCTGAATGTACGTTCGTGCTGGTCGTCCTGCTTTTGCGCGGCCGTGTGTGGGGATCCATAAGAGTACATCTCTTATGAGTTCATCTCTGCTTCTCCAGCAATGTCCTGCATGTCTGGTTCGTCTAACTTGAATAGTTTTCGTGATAGGGGGCAGGTGGCCATACAGTTGGTGTCTTGTTGGGTGTTGCCGCCAGGACTTGTTGAGGATTGCACGCAGCATTCTTGTGTAATTGCCATCTAGTTTCTTCTCGAGCCGTTTTGTTAGCGTCCATGTAGTGCATCCATATAGCAGTATCGATGTGACCGCTGCCTGGAAGAAACTGCGTTTCATTTTATCGGTTAGGTCTGATTTCCATATAGTCGATAGCCTATTGATAGCTGTCCATGCTTTCGTTAACCTCGTTTCGATGTCCTTTTCGGTTGATTCGACGCTGCTTCCTAGGTACGTGAATTTGTCTACTAGTTTAAGAGGGGTTCCTTCTAGAGTGGAGATGTCCCCCGTTTGGTTATAGCACATATATTCCGTTTTATGTGCATTAACATGGAGGCCTATGCTTGCTGCTGTTCGTTCCAAACTATGCAGAAGTGTTTCGGCTTGGTCAGGTGTATTTGCCAGTATCGCTATGTCATCGGCGTAGTCGGCGTCGGTAATTGTTGTTGCGGGGTATCTTCTGCTTCTTTTCTTCGTCAGTTCGAAGCCATTCTCTTTGATTTTGTCAATCGATGTTCTAAGTACGTAGTCTAGACAAATGATAAAGAGATACGGAGCCAGCGTGTCTCCTTGTAGTACTCCTGCTACTATGTCGAAGTATTCTGTGTCTCCATCTGGTGATCGTACTTTTACTTTAGTGTTTCTATAGAGAATCGTTATTGCCGCTACGGTTTCTTTAGGTATGCCGTACGCTAGTAGGATTTGTTCCATCTTTCCTCTGTGAATGGAGTCGAAAGCCTTGGTAAAGTCGACAAATATTAATGTCGCTTGTAGGTTCTTTGCCCGTACACCTTCAAGGATTCTGCGGATGGTTAATATTTGTGAGGTCGTAGATCTATTTCTTCGGAAGCCATTTTGGTTTTTTCTAAGTATGTTGTCGATTTTGGGTTCTATTCTGTTTCGTAGTAGGGCATTGTAGATTTTGGCAGCTATGGATGTAAGTGTTATGCCTCGGTAGTTTTTGGCTAATCCGAGGTCCCCCTTTTTAGGGAAGGGGAGTATGCATCCCTTCGTCCATCTATCTATCGGATTTTGATTGTATACTGCGTTGCAGTGTCGGAGCAGTATGTCGTCGAATTGTCTGGTCTTCCATACTTCCGGGGGAATTTCGTCCAGTCCTGCAGCTTTTCTATTTTTAATTTTTCTGAGAACCGAGTCGAGTTCTTCTTGTGTGAACGGTCCAAGTTTAATGTCTAATTGTTTGCTAATTATTCTGGTGATTGGTTCAGGCGTTATTTTTGGTGGGTTTCCAAGTAAGTTTTCGAAGTGCTGTTTCCACAGTTTTATTCTTTCTTGTTGGTTTGCTGCTTTAAGTTTTGCTTTGGCCGTGTTCTTTCTTCTGCTCACTTCGTTTATTGTTTGCCAGGCAATTCTAGATTGTCTATCTTCCACCGAGTCTCTAATCTTATCTATCTGATTTTGAATGTATTCTGTCTGTTCCTTTATATATATGCCTGTTAATTGATATTGTGCCGTTTTTAGTTTTAAGGCATTTGTGTTTGTTGGGTTTTTTCGATAGTTTTTGGAGGCTGTTTTCACTTGTGCACGTTTTTCTCTCACCGCTAAAGTTTCCCATGGGACTCTATATTTAGTTTTAATTTTTGTTGGAATGTATTTTGCTGCTGCCTCGAGGTGTGCATTGACGAAATTTTCGTATTCGTCGTTTGGTGTACTTTTTTCCGTCTTTTCTTGTAGTGTTTCGAATCTGTTTCTTAATTCTAATACGTATAGGTATTATTTATTGCAAAATTCAACCGCAGTAAAACTCAGTAACTAAGAAGATAGACAATCACGATTAGCATGGCTGATAGTAAATAAATTGGGTCGAAGAAGAAGCACCTTGAGTATGAAACTAAAAGTTGCCAGCCAAGAAGAAAAACTTCACAAGTAGAAAGAATATTTCAAGATTTTGCTCCGTAAACCTACTGAAATCACTGGTAAACTTTCCACCAAAATATTAATAGCCAACTAGATATCAAACTAGCGCAGTTTACTGAGAAAGAACTTGATGCAGAACGGAGAATTAGAATTAAAAGTAGAAAAGCTGAAGGCTTCAACGAAATACCACCTGAAATATGATAGACAAAAAAAATTGATAACGAACGTCTCAGATTATGCAACGCTATCTATGAAGAAAACACGATGAGGAATAGACAAAAAGTCTCTCCAAGAAAAGTAACCACGGAACTACTAATTACTATAGAGGCATAACTCTTACTACTATAGCTGTTAAGATTTATAACGCCTTGTTTCTCAGTTGGATCCCTCCTAAAATCAAGAAAATTCTAAGGTAAAATCAGAACGACTTTCAGCGAAATCTATCCAAAACCACATAGATTATCAGAATCATCGAAGTGGTACGTGTAAAATTCTCAAAGTAATACATTTTTTTGTGGATTTCTTCAAGTCATTGGATGCCATATACTGGGGAAAGATGGAGGAAATACTAATTGCATATAGTTTCCTTAAATAAACTGTTACAGCAGTAATACTGCTTCATAAAAACACCAATTAAAGGTTTGCTCACATGATGGCAACAGCGAATTTTTCGTCATTGTTTCGGGAGTCTTGCAAGGAGATTCTTTAGCAACATATTTGTTTATAATTACGCGCCAGATAAAAGAAAATAGTTTCACACTAAAAAAAATCATGAAATAGACGAAATCCCGCAGAAATTATGACAAATGCTGAGATCTAGAGCTTCTCACCAATACACCTGCCCAAGCCAAATCTCAGCTGCATATCTTGGAGCAAGCAGCAGGAGGCATTGGCTTCTACAAAAACGCAAATAAAACAGAATTAATGAGTTTTCAACAATAAGGAACCTTTTTCACTTAAAAAAAAAAACAAGCTTCAAAAATTAACTAGCCAGTTCATCTACTTTAGTAGCAATATCTCATCTACTGAAAGTAATGCCAACATACACTTTGCGAAGCCATAGACTGCTATTGATAGGTTATCGATCATATGGAAATCTGATTCCTCTGATAAAATAAAACGGGATTCCATCCAAGCTGTAGTTTCGTCAGTACTTCTGATGGGAACTGAGTGCAGTTAGGAAGACCTATCAGAAGCGATGGTTAATAGAGATGGGTGACAAGATACAGTCAGTGAACTCCGGCGTGATGATGATAAATCAATTCATGCAATCTTATTTTTGGTTACAGAGGTGTTAGAATTTTACCTGCATAAGAATAAGTACATCCTTTATATATAGGATTATGCAAGTATACTTTTTCCTAAAGAAATTTAAAGTTGCCGGGCTTGGTAATAAATGATACCTAATAATATCCATTTTGAGTGTATAATATCCCGATATTGATAATAAAAGTTGTTAGAAGTCCATTTATTCATACGTGTTAATATATATATATATATATATATATATAGACATATATATATATATATATATAGAGAGAGAGAGAGACACACACACATAGACACATGAATATATGAACAGCAATATGTATATACACACGCTTACTAAAAAATCTACTCTTGAAACAAACACACGTGCCTGATACACATATATATATATATATCAGGCACGTGTGTTTGTTTCAAGAGTAGATTTTTTAGTGAGCGTGTGTATATACATATTGCTGTTCATATATTCATGTGTCTATAGATTTTCGTATATTGTGATCAGATTTCCTATAAGTAGTTACTAGGCATGGTGTAGTGTGGTATAAGGCCACAGTATTTGAGTACTCTGAGACATGAAAACATTTTTCTAACAAATTTGCCTAAAGGATGAACGAGTTAGCAAATGCACAGAAGCAGAAGGATCCAATCAATATTTTCTTATACTAACTGAATACAACAAAGGGTTTTAAAAACTTGATCTTATTCCTGATTTAAATAAAAATCCCCACTTGTGAATTATTGTGGCTTGTGTTTTTCGTTCTGCAAAGACGAACTCTCAGACTTTTCAGAGGTTACATTTCTGGTAAGATTTTTGTGACACGAATCGATTGTATGGGACACGTTGATAGAGATACATACTTCAAATCAAAAGAAAAGTTCGGAAGCTGATAGTGAGGGAACATGATGACCTTTCATGATTTGAGGGATATGCAGTATTTGCCGCGCACATCTAGAATGCCAAAAACTATTAACACCCCTCTTATTCATTTCTCCTTTCGATACACTGAAATCTTTTCTCTTCATTTCCATCTTCCAACTTATTCGACTCCACCACAGCATCTTTTATTTCTTTTCAGATTCGACTTTTTCTTACTTACCTTTTGTCTGATCAAATCAGCTTTGTAGCCATCTAGTCACCGCTGGCTGCCTGCTTCCGACACACACACACACACACACACACACACACACACACACACACACACACACACACACACACACACACCGTTAATCTTGTACATGAAGCATATACATACATATTCACGCAAAGGTAGATATACAGATCTACAGATGCATAGACGCATGTAGACATTTGTATAAAACCCATAAGCACCCCTATATATATATATATATATATATATATATATATATAAAGAGACTAGTTGTGTTGTTATTGAATGGGGTGTGGTATACATAGTTTGTGATTATTTGCTGGTGGAGGTTTAAATTCTTTGAGTCAATTCTCTGAATATTTTCTTAATTCACCTTCGTAGCATTTTTTCCGGTTATTTACTCACACGTGAATGTGTTGCCCAGTTGACTGGGGCTGTAGAATACACCGCCTGCTTTTCTGAAGAGGGGTAAGACCCCCTCCCCACTCAACGAGTATCTTAGATATGACACTAAACAATCTGATAGTGAGGTTCCAATAATACTGGCGCGGAGTGATAGCACCTGGGTCAAATAAAACTAAACTATGTACTAAACTGTTTGAAATAGAACTGTTCATATGTATAAAAATGGATTTGTCATTAATAACCTACAAAACCCAACCACACGTGAATGTTAGAAATATGCTACGAATATAGCGATTAAGATCATTCTATTGTTCAAATATTGAGTTTTATCATATAAAATGTCAGATGCTGATTTGGAAAAACTCAAGCAAGTTATTTTAAAGAAAATATTCTATAAAGTAAAATAAAAACACTTAAAATTATCAAATTACATACATTTCTTCACGAGTTTTAAAATATTTCTAAATAGGTTGATATTTTTGTGAGAGAGCAGATTGTGATGACTGAGTCTAAAAAAAAAAAACTTTCTTATTTTCAGTCAATTTTTGTGGAAACCATTTGTTCATTTTTTTCTACCTTTTAAAATCACAAGAAGCATTCATGCTTTTTTGAAAGTGCACGAATTGTTATTTTAATCTTTTCTTCACTATTTTACTTCGTTATCTACAACATAACAAGAAATTACTGGATTTCCAGTGCGAACATTTATAATATGAAGTCCATTTTGATAAAAGTAAATCCTCTTTCTTTATTAATCTGATTCTCCGTGTAACTCAAATAAACTATAATTTAATTTTATGATTAAGGTACATTGTAGGTTTTTGAATAACTTTACGAATTGATAAGTCATCATCATCATCATTATCATCAAGTCACGCTGATTGTGGGGATTACCATTTTCTCTCACCATTAGCCCCTACCATCCATCGCTCTAGCTAAGTCTTCCTGACTACATTCTGTCTCCACAGAGAGCTGCTCTGGGTAAGTTCTTGTCGGTGGGCTAACACTGGAACGTCCATGTGAAGGGGTCTATAGGAGAACGTCACTTATGGATTCGTCTTTGCCTCTCCAGCAGTGTCCTACATGTCTTTTTCGTCTTATTTGGATGCTATTAAAGATAGGAAGTAAATGGCCGTACAACTGCTTTTCATGGGGTGTTGCTTCCAGGATTTGATCAATATAACTCCGAGCATCTCTTATACAGTTCCCATTTAGCTTTTTCTCTGTATGTTTTGGGATGCATCCCTTAAGTAGTATTGACACAAATGCTGTTGGAAGAAATCTCGTTTAGTTTTATCAGATAGATCAAGCTTCCATATGATCGATTGTAGTCCACACTTTTGCTAGGCGCATATTGAAATCATTTTCAGTAGATAAGACGCTGCAGCCGAGGTATGTCAACTTGTCTACAGATTTCAGAAGAGCACCATTTAGAGTGGAGATTGCTCCTTCTTAATTAAAACACATGTACTCTGTTTATCTGCATTTACGTGGCGGCCCATTCCTCTTGTTGCCTGCTCCAGACTAAGCTGCAAGGATTCGGCTTGATTTGGTGTATTTGAAAGAAGTACTATGTCGTCTGCATAGCATTCGCCTGTAATAGTTTCTGCGGGATATCGTCTGCTTCTTGCCTTTTTAGTGAAAACCAATTTTCTTTTATTTGATCTATTGACATTCAAAGTTGTTGAGGCAGATTATAAACATATATGATGTTAATGTATCCCTTTACAGAACTCCAGCAACAATGACGATCCGGTAAGTGAATGTTTATTTTCGTGTTACAATAGATCATTGCTGTAAGAATTTCTTTAGAGAGACCATATATTGGAGAAACCTACAAACGACAGGGTAGCCTCGTGATTTTTGCTATGATTCAACGTCTTGTTAGAATTTGTGATGTGAATTGATTTATCCGAAAACCGTTTTGATTTTTCCAAAGTATTTTTTCAATTTCAGGTTTGATTCTATTGAGAAGCAGAGCATTATAAACCTTAGCTGCTATAGAAGTAAGAGTTATGCTTCTATAGTTCTTGGTGATTCCGAGGTAACTTTTTTCAGTGAAGGGGACAATGCTGACTTTTGTTCATCTCTATATTGGTTCTGTTTATATTCGGCGTTACAACATCAGAGTAGTAAATCATTTCCTGTAATCTTTTCCTGTTATGATAATTTGTAATGAGTAAAGATGCTTCTAAAAACAAACTAATGTATATTATATAGTTATATTATATAAATTACGTGTAGACACTTACGTCTAGTTTAAACGTAATAATTAAAAAGTCGGAAGTAATTCATTTGTGGATTATTTTGTTATTAAATCAAGTATGTTATAATTTAATCTACTGAAAATGATATCAACCTCTGCAGAAGTAAAACATGGACTGGTACTGACATTTTAACGGTCATACGGGAATTTTTCTAATCTGTAGCTGTGTCAGTATAAATGTATTCTGATCTAGCATTTTTTCAATTCATTTCGTTTAACGAAGCGCATGAAGAAAAACTGCAGATTTGCAGCTACTTCCCTCCCATCTCACAAACTATTCAAGCAAGACAAGGAAAACAAGCTGGAGTAGTAAGGAGGAAT
>OY757915.1:121190665-121300665 GCA_963585895.1 Sepioteuthis lessoniana | reverse complement strand
CAGAGATGTCACAATAGCCCAGATTGGAAACGGAGGCTAGCGAGTGCGAATGATGTCACGCACCGGAAGCACGCGGAGGATTTGGGGAGATTTTGAAAAAGTCAGTGAGTTGAGATGAGACCTGCCTCAGGGGAAGACAGTTGGTTTTCCTTTACTCGCAGAGACCTTTGTGGCGGGTGCCACACGTGTTGGGGGAGGGGCAGATGAAAAAGCCTGAATAGAAAGATTGTGCCTCTCTCTCCTCATGTCAAAGAACCTTTAAACTCAAAGATAATAAAAAGTTTCGTACCTGAACAAAGAAGTCGTGAGTGTTTTTCGTGTTTCGAGATTCCTATGTTCTATCTTGAGGGGCATTATATATCCATTTTACACATAGCCATATCATGGCTCTGGTACAACTACAGCTTTACCAAGATCGACCGGTATACTGAGAAGACTTCTGATGACTTTAGAAAACTTCCTATTACTCAGACTCCAGTGAAAAATCATCAACTGAAGCTGGTGTGAAAAACTTGCAAATAATAATGATAATAATAATAACAGACGGATAACGTGTTTACCCATGTTGCACAAATAAGAGAAAAATATATTATTCACTTGTATCCTGCAGATTATTTCCAAAATAACAGAAAGGATACCGAATGGAACATGATTAGTTTGGTTTGGTTTCATAGTATTGCTGGTTATTTGATACCAAATCTTGTTTTCACATATATATCAAATATATGATTTTTAAACACATTTTGTTGATACACACAGTTAAATGATCAAAGAATTCAATTTCTAACAATTCAATTTAGCATAAACCAAAGTTAAATGATTCCAAGTATTGCTATGTATCTTTAAAAATTCTATTAAACATAAGTCATTCTAACAATTCCATTTATAAAAGTCATTTGTTTGCTCTCAGTTTAAAAGTCAAATAGTTCTGTTTGACCCATAGTGTGGTAGTACCTTATCAAGAACAACCACTCCGGAAGAGAGTAGACCTGGGAACGATGGTAATGAAGAACTACTTCACATTTCTCAAAGGTCCAGGATTACTGAAGTCTCACTATCGGAGAGTTTCATATCCTAATCAGGACACTCAGACTCCAGTGAAAAACAGCCCCGGCCGACTAGACTGAATAGAATACGACGAACATATAACTTACTAAATAAAGAACAAAACATACTGAAGGAGATAAAGATGGTGGAAATGTAGCTATGTCATGAATAGACAACAAAAAGGCCAATGATATGGTCTTACGAACTGAAAATGTTCAAAATATCCAAGAAGACCATGTAAGAATATACAGCCAAGATATAGGAATGGAATTTGGCATGAAAAATGTGTCATGCAGATAATGAAAAGTGGGAAAAGAAAAACAATAAAAGGAATAGAACTACAATATCAGGAAAGCATCAGAATAATTGGAGAAAAAGAAAATTATAAGTATTTGGGAATATTATAAGTGGACACCATCAAACAAACGGAGATGAAAGAATAAGATAAAAAGTTGACCTCAAAAGAACAAGAAAGCTTCTAGAAACCAAATTTGGCCGATCAAATTAATAAACATCTTAGCAACTTGCCTGGTACTGAATATCTACTCTGTTACAAAAGAAAGGAATGCAACAAATGACACAGAAGGTAGATATGATTAGGAAACGATTGAATGGGAAAACTAATCAAATGAGAATTCTGCATGCGATAAAAATTTGACCATGTCAATAAATGGTATATGCACAAATCAGAATTCGTCCGAGAAAATAAGACCCATAAAATTCTCGGGGATTTTGAGATACAAACGGAACACCAAACTTTGCAAGGAAACTGAAAAAAGTGGAGATCAGAGGAAGAATCAAGACCTTAAAACTCGGTAGAAGTAAAATACTACTAGTACTACTACAAATAATAATAATGATAATGAGGATAATGATAATCTGTTCAGTCAACTGGGGCTGTAGAATACGCTGATTGAACTTCTGTACCTCTGCAGAGTGGTATGACCTAAATGGAGTCATCTATTGGCCGTTGGTAGTGACACATATTGCCTGAGGACGGGATTCTAGTGGCTGAACAGTTCGTGACTCCACTTCGGCACTGGCACCGATATAATTAGATCCCGACCGTATTCTACAAATTACTCTTATGGTAAACAAGCATCCAACCCTTTTTATCCTATTGGTGCTATTAGACAGAAACTGTGGTTCAACCACGTCGATAGAAGTAGTTAATGAAAATCATTTCTACCAGTTTATTAATACACATGAAATCAATGAAAAATCTGACAAAATTATTTATACTAGTTTATCAATATACATGAAGCTGATGTAAATTATTTCTACACATGAAATTATTGATAGAAAAAAGATTTGGCATTAAATAGCCCAGAAGATTTGACATGACATTAAACAAAATAACCAAAGTACCTCGACCTTGCTTGGGAATTGAAAAAACTGTGGAACATGCAGGTAACAATAATACCAATTGCAATTGGTGCGTTTGGAACAGTAACTAAAGAATTACTAAAGGGACTAGAGGACTTGGAAGTTGGCGGACGAGTAGAGACCATCCAAACGACAGCATTATTGAGAACGGCCAGAATACTAAGAAGAGTCCCGGAGACTTGATGAGACTTGCTATCACTCAGACTCCAGTGAAAAACCATCGGCTAACGTTGATGTGAAAATCTTTAATGATTGAATAATAATAATAATAATAATAATCTTTCATTCAGACCAGATGTAAAAGATGTAACAAAGAATGAATTTGTTTTTGTAATTCAAAAGTGTAACTTGAATTTCAATTTTGAATTGAAATTTGTTCTTGTTGCAAATTCCAATTTAACAATTTCAGATTTTCAAGTCTTTCTTAATATTTTAATACTGTAAACTTGTTTAGTAAAATATTCACAAATTGAAATATTTGGACTTTTGTTATGTTAAAAATTACCAAAAAAAAAATACAAAATAATAAAACTTTACGGTATGGTTTTTATTATTTGAACTGGTCGTTGTTGTTTGTGCGTGTTTTTCTTTTTCGTGCGAGTAACAAGTTTAATGCTTTGCCCTTGGAAGAATACTATGAGAGGAGGACAGGACATAAAGAAACGTTGGATCTTATAAAAACATAATATACCAATCAAGAAAAATGTCAGATATCGATACAAAGAAACATGGTCATCATTCTGAGAATGCAAAATGCTCTAATTTCTGTTACACATACAATGACCACAACTACAATGACTCTTCAAGAGGCCAGAGTTGTGATACTATTTAACATGTTGCTGCAAGGAAAAGGGGTTTCTCTTCCTTTTCCTTGGGTATTAGTCCGAAAGTGAACTTAATAGCGCGACTGGATTCTTAATGGTTATGAAGGAAGGATGGTTTTCAGAACTTGAAATATCATTAAGATGTGGGCAAGTAAGCCATGAAGAAAATACTTAGCAAGAAAGATTAAATATATATTTTTGAAAATCACAAGAGAACTTAATCTTAAAGTCTCGCCACAAATATAATTTTTACACATGGAGAAGAAGATATTGTTGATATGACAAGAAAATTTTGACCGAAGAGAAAAAAAAATTACATTTAGTAAGAAATCAAGACTGGGAAAAAATCAAATTAGAACCATAAAAGGTGAATAAACGATAAAGAATAATCCAACAGACATCAGTGAACTGAACAATCTAATTTATGTAGAAACAAATGTAGTCAGTGACAAACTTGGTATCCTACAAAGGAACCTAAATAGAAAAAAAGAAACAAAATCTGGATGGGAAATGAGACTAGAAGAACAAATAAAAAACTAAGAACAAAGGAAAGGAAAAAAAAACCAAAGACACATAAACTGAAATAATTGGAAAAGATAGCAGTAAAGACGGACAAAACAAATGGAAGAAATAAAAAGAACAATTTGGAAGGGAGACTCAGAAGTTATCGGAATACCAATAAACAATACCAGCAAAACTGGACATAATGAAAGGAAATTCTATCAAGAAGTCAACGGACAAAACATGAAGAAAATTGAACAACCTGATACAAATGAAACAAAACATTTCTGGGACAAATAACAGGAACAGAAAAAATACAACAGAAAGGCTAACTGGTTAATCATGAAAAATTGAAAGACTATTAGAAAAATTAGATATAATGAGTGGAATCAAAATCATTTTGACATAACTAAATTTAGTAAGAATACTGAGGATATTTCAGGAGTTATAGAGAGATTTGCTGTCACTTAATCTCCACTGAAAGTCATCTGTGGCCCGTTAACAGGTTTGAATTCAGAGTTTTCCTTCTCTTAGACAAGTTGCCTCACCAAGGCTGAAGAAATCAGTCTGCCCTACTATTTAACCATATCTGGAGGGAGAATAATTGGATTCATACCTTTCCCAAGGGTATTAGTGCTATGTGAAGTGCAATCAGTCTCGTGTAGGATTTGAACTTGTGTTGCCGTGTCCATTTCCTACGACGATAACCATTACACTACGAACACCTTCCATTCTTTATCTATATTTTATTCTCCTTCCACTTATCCCTTTGTATATTCGTTGTAATTACATGTTTTTAAAGATTATACATAATATGGTTTATTTTCATATACGAAAAATTTGGGTGGAGTTGGCACGGTGTCGTGGCTAATGGGCGAGACAGCAACATTGTAGTAAACGAGTTTGAATTCCAGTAGCGTTATTACGTTCACTTTCGGACTAATGCCCCTTTGAGAAAGGTATGGACTCCCTTATTCTCTCTCCACCAACTATGGGTTAAATAGCATCACGACTTTCCAACAAGGGTGGTTTTGACATTGAATAAACCAGGAAGGTTGATATACCATTAAACAAAGAAACTAAAACCCCACATGAAAATAAAGAATGTACATTTTTCTTTTACATTTTTACTCTCTTTCTCAGATTTCATCCTATTTCTACCAAATTGTCCGCAATTCCTGTTTGATATTATATACATATCTTGATCAGAAAGTGTAACTGATTCCAGCCCAGATAGATATTGGGAATAGAACTGATACAACAATCTGATCTTAGGAAGAAAAGCATAACGTTCATAAATAAAAAAAAGTCCGAATAATAATAATAATAATAATAATAATAATAATAACGAATTTGATAAATAAGAAAAAAAAAAGCAGTCAGCTCGAACGTAGATGTAAGTCCTTAGTTGGACGGTTACTTTTCTAATTTTTTGCCTTCAATTTATAGGGAAGGCCGAAATTTAGAAAAGTAACTGGATATTGACTTCAGATAAGAAAAAATATGGAACATAACCATTAGTGTCATTGTTTATAAAAGTTGGTAAACATTTTATTGGAGAATAAATGAATTTAACAGCATTTTTTTGTCTGGTTGGGGATATGTGAAGACTCAGGGAAGAATACCGGCTATTTTGGTCTGGTGGGGGATATGTGATGTCTCCGGGAAGAATGCAGGCTATTTGGATCTGCTGGGGGATATGTGAAGACTCAGAGAAGGATGCCTGGTAATTAGGAAGACTTTTTATAACTTAGTTTTCAGGGGTGCAGATATGTGAAATAGTTAATACTCGGGAGAAATACTCGCAAGGAGAATAATAATAATAATAATAATAATAATAATAATAATAATAATAATAATAGCCGTGGGGATGGTTAAGAAAAGGACGGATATATACATTAATAAAAATCCTGGCTGCCCCAGTCTATATGAAGTACCAAAACTTGTACTTTCCAGAATTACTCATCATCTTTGGAGAGTACACTTTCACTTTTACTGAAAAATATCTCACAAAACAAGCAGCAAAAACATAAATGCATATAATGCATATAATCACAAACTTCCCTCACGCTAGGTCTTGGGTAATGTCCCGGTGAAAGATTGTAAGAAACCGAAAGTAAAGCTGAAAATTAAATAATAATAATAATAATAATACATGATCCTGGTCATAAAACTAAACCTAGTATTAATTAACTAAAAAGGAGAACTTTTCATCGAGTCTATTGAGGTGTTGTAGCGGACCATAGAAGAAAAATAAAAGAAAGCAAAAAGATAGACAATACTTAGATCTTGCCTGAGAGCTGAAAATCTGGGTAAATATAAAATAACGATGATGCCAATTGTAGTGGTGTCCTTGGAACAATTTTCAAGGACTTGTAAAAGAGATTGGTGGGCCTGGAGTTTAGAGGAAGAATGGAGATCATTCTGTCCCCAGCACTTGAAGTGGCTAAGTATACTTTAAAAAGTCTTGCAAACATTTTAGTGAAAAAGAAACAACAACAAAATAGTTGAGCGCGCCGAACAGAATATTGTACGAAGTTTTGACGCTACTCTTTAAATGATGAGTGGTTTCTTGTTCAGTTTTGCTTGATTTTTTAACTCGCATATTTTTTGACTTTTTATTTTTCAATTATATACTCATGAAAGCATGAATATATTGAAATATCCATCTGTGTATATGTGAATATAACAATATTTATACCTATGCAATATTTAGCCATATGAACGAATATATACGTATACTAATATATATGCTTGTTTGTAAATAATTAGCCTAACTCATTGTTTATTCTGAACCGCCAGTTTGAAATTGTTTTTCATTTTACAAAAATTTTTCTTCGTTGTCCTTGGTAATAAGAGGGTTGGTAAAGATCAAGCAACAACAATTTCTGCTAATTTGTTTATTTCATTACATACTATTCCATACCCATGCAGCTACAGAATCGAACAGCTGCTCCGAAAAGAAAGTATTTGTCAGGCAATGATTCTAGGGTCAGGGGCATAATGTCATGGACGGAGCTGCTTTTGATCAGTCAATCAGAACCCAACGTGGATGCTCAAAACATGCACACGACTAAGATATTTCGTATCTCTACTCCTTTGTGTACACACACGTTCACCGAGAGAAAGATTCGTTGATATAATTACTTTGATCTAAATTATTAACTGATAAAACAATAATTTCTGTTATTTTCAGGCAATATTTGATAGAATTTTAAAACTTATTTTATTTTTCTGGCAATAAAATTTTTTCAACATGATTTTTCGTTGTATTTGGTTTGATATTTGTTATTAAACTGAAATTTATTGATCTTTTAAAAACTACTTTTTTAATTTGATAAACTCATCGATAGGTTTTGCTTTGACGTAAAATATTAGTTTTACACTTTTATTTTCGAATTCATAACGCAGGTGTATGGGATAGAACTTTGTTTTTTATATCATTCACAACATTGAATCCCGATTGGCAGGAGAAGTAAATCAATAGAACACAAACAAAAAGGAAGAGCGAGACAAACTTTGACGAAAAGAAAAACAAACAAAACATGTGAGAAGTTAACATCATTGAATCAGCTCATGGGAGTCCTAGGAGGATAGGTAAGAAGACAAAAAAGTTAGGTATTCGCTTCCATAAAAAAAAATGTGACTATGTGTAATATTTTGGGAGATTTTCTTCTTCTTCTTCTTCTTCTTCTTCTTCTTCTTCTTCTTCTTCTTCTTCTTCTTCTTCTTCTTCTTCTTCTTCTTCTACACGCTGAGAATCAGGTCCCTGATGTTGTATCAGTTGGGGTTGAAATTCTTTCTTGATTTATTTCCATGTCACAGAATGTGCAGAATTTTATATCCTTTTCACGGATTATTTTCCTGAACCTCAATCGCAAAGGAAATGAATGATGGCAGAAAGCAGCGTCGATGTTGAATTGGGGAAATGGTCAGCAACTGGCAATTCCTTTGATGATTTCCTTTTGAGATGAACACACTTCCTTGAGGATCTTTAGATAAAGTACTTTTCAGAAAGTATAAGATTTTATATGACGGTATTCATCCAAATGTTATTTCACAAATATTCTTTTGAAGTTTTATCTGACTTTTCCTTTGCGTTAGATGTGAGGTGCACATTGGAGACGGTCTAACTGGGCTCCAAGGTTCCAATTTCTGAAACTAGTAAAATAAAATAAACAAATTATAAGTTCCAAACAACCATGTATGCATAATAATTTTAAACTTAAAATAGGAAATTTATACGGACAAATAAAGAGCAAATGTGTAATTAAATTTGGTTACTTCATTTTGACAATGGTGTAATAAGTTCATACAATTTTGTCATTGGTAAAGAGGTCGAATTTCAATGGCTTTTTATTTTCATAATAGATACATTATCTTGACTGGTTTTATGGCCTTTCAACACTTGTTGGATTATTTCTTTCCAAAGTTAGTTTAATAATTATTGTCTCCAATTACATACAAAACAAAATGTTTCTTTACAATCATTTAAAACAAACGTTTCATAATTGGTTACAATATAATGTTTTTAAAGAATCAATGAATGAATGTAGTTTTGAACATTTTTATGTGCGCGTGTGAAATTTTGAAATTTTAGCTCAAACTGATCTATTTAAACCTTAAATGAGAACCTAACAAGTCACTTCAAATCAGAGTGGATCTGGAAGTCATATCAAAAGGAGAATGACTGCATTTTCCTCGGACACCAAGAATTCGAGACTCGTCACTAGATATAGTTTATTATCATACCCAAGACGTTATTTTCATAACAACTTCTTCCTTCTATCACCCTATAATTCAATACTTTGAATATAAAAATGATACACAAAATTAATGGCATTCCAATATGAGAACTTCAATTGAAGATGAAAGTTTTGGGAAAACTTTGCACATGTTTTACCTGTTCATTTTGCAGATTTTGATGGACCTCTGCCTACAATATGATCAATGAAGACAAATATAATTCCTGTATTATTTGGCAACGATTAAAAAATTGTTTTTACATAAATATTTCATTTTTTATACAAGTTTTCTTTTATGGCTAATCTTAACTTACATAAGGTAGTCTTGATGAAACTAAGGAATCGCTAATGGATTTAACATGATTAAACACAAATTTCATATAATATTTAATAAATATTGTCAGCAGTATTTCTTTATATTGTCTCCTTAAGACTAAAGAAAACTAAAAATTGATAACTAATCATTTTCCAAGTAATTGTTTAATAAATTAAATCTTTATTAACTATTAATCAATCGTTAATTAACATTCTACTGGTAATTAGAAGGAAAATGCGACGTTTATCAAAAAATACGTTAAATACACATTTGCTTTTGTGTTTAGATCCTTTTAAAATTCAACTTAAATTCATCTACAGCAGTTTTTTTTTTAATCAAAAAGATTTGTCTCATGAAAATAGGTGCAAAATATTCTTAATGATATTTACTAGTGGATTTTATAACTTTACATTGTTCTTACATTTAAATTAAATAATTATGGAAACGAACACTAAAAACAAGGATTTTAAGTCATAAAATATACTGAAATAAAAAGACAAAGACTTGTTTTTCTAAAATTTTGTAGATGGGGTTTTATTTCAATCAACTGCAACGTACTATCAAACATTAAAAAATCTTAATTTCAACGTGAACGACAGAACTCACGTAGAGCCAGAGAGAATCGAGAATATCATGTAATTGCTAAGCAAGTTTCCTGATATGAATCTTATGGAGCAAATCTGTTTTTTTTAAATAATAATTGAGGAAGAAAATATTCAAAAAAGTTCAACAAATGATTGTGTTTTCAATAAAATCTTGTCGGATATTTTCAAAGAAAAGTTAACTGATGAGTTTAATACTGTAGAAATTTATTTATTCTATTAAATAAAAGTTTTGCAAAAATTATTTTTATGCTATATATATATATATATATATATATATATGAGTGTGTGTGTGTGTGTGTGTACGCGTGTGTCTGTGATAACTGATGAATGATATTTCCGTTAATAAGTGTATAACACTCTCATAACTGTTGTTCAGTTATTCTTGGATGATTTGAACCTTGTAACGCTGAGTTGCTTGTAATTAGCCCAGTCTTTCTTGTAAACAAGTTCATTGTATTTCTTGCAGAAAGTTAATCAGTAACTAATAAAAAAGACTTCTAAAAACAAGCAAAACAACAAACAAGCAAACAAAAGCAAAACAACGTAAAAACAAACAACTTTTGACACTAAAGTGGTCTTGGGCAAAATGAAAAAAACAAACAAAAAAAAAAAACAAAAAAAAAAACTAGTTAAAGTATCTTTCATTTTTGTTGAGGATCACACTGTGCAGATTCCTAGTCGGCCGTACTCATGCCGACAGTGATGTACGACACTTAGCAGACGTCGTAAATAAAAGGAAGGCATAGAAGAATTGAAATTTGAAAGTGGAGCTTATTGTTAGCGTTTGGAAGTGATGTGACCTTATGACAGACGAAGAAAAAGCTCGTCGAAAAAGAAAAAAAAAAGAAAAAAAAAGAAAAGGAAAACCGTAGACAATTTTAAAGACAGACAATTGAAATGTTCATTTTTAATGATTTTCTGTCACTAAACCGAACCACTTTTGTCAGCAGAAATAAATATGGATCTTTTGTTTTCCTTGGGATATTTTCGTCTGAGTTTGTAAGCAAGCGTGGATGAAAGAATAAGTATGCATTTCATGCGGTGATGCAAATGAATATATATATATATATATATATATATATATATATATATATATATGAATTATGTAAAACACTACTTCCACAAAGTAATTGATATGTCATGATAAGATATAATTATGGTTCAGCTTTTTGTTTGCTGAGTAACTTTATCTCTTTCAGTCTCCATGCTTCTATGTATATATGCAAAATATTCACATCGCTTTTGGTACTTATGCTAATAGTGTAAAAAAAATTTTAGAGAAAGCAGACAAGATTGTATGTAAAAAACAGGAAAAATAAATTTGTTCTGACGTTCATCTTGTTTCTTCTTTGGTATATTCATCTCTCTCTTTCTTTCTCTCACACAAACTCATTCATAAAACGATATATATATATATATATATATATATATATATATATATATATATATATATATATATATATATACCAAGAACGGCAAGGTAAACCTGGTATTTGGTTTAGCGATGAAGGCAGTTGCATATTTCTTACTAGCACATGAGGTCGGTGTTCAAACACTACTAAATGGTTATTTCGGAACTGATATTTTAATCTGACGGTCTTTCTTCGATTGTAAAACTGGCGAAACATAGTCTTCCTATCCTTATTTTCCATTTTTGGCGTTTTATCTTACTAATGCTTGCATATGTTACTAAATAATTTGACTACAAATACACGCGCGCGCGCACACCTGTATATATATGCGTGTGTGTGTGTGTGTATGTGTGTGTATGTATGTGTGTGTATATATATACTTAGGCAGTAGTCTTTCATTTAAGCATTTTTAATTAAATAATAAAAACACATTTTTTGTCTAAATAATTTTATTAAGATCCTTTCAAGTTTCCTGATAAGTGTCTTGGTTTCAGATTCGAATTGGTGGATGAATTTACCAAAACTGTCCCGAACGCTTTCGATCCATTCATAGGTCATCATCAGGGGTTGCTTTCATGAATAAAATGCTTTTAAGGAGTTTTTGAGATAGTGTTTTTAGGTTTTTATAGCGTACAAAATTTCGTAAACGTAGAGTTGGATAAAATTGAGTCGCTGATGAATTCAAAAACAAAACGCAATAAACCGAAATAGAATATTATAAAAAAATATGGAATATTTAACAAAAAAAAAAACGTAAAGGCATTTCAAAACATTGTCGCTATTTTTAAAATTAATTCTATTGATTTTAGGTGTTTTTGTTTTTAAATGTAGGGATTCTAGGATTTTTAATCGTAGGTTATTTATTTCGTGTGCTATTATAGTGGTGTTTTCAACTAGAATTTTTCGAAATTTGGATTTGGGAATAGAATGGGTTTTTAGATCTAAGGCTATGTAGGTAGAACCAATAAGGTGAATTGTAAGCCGTCTAGAAAGAATTGTAGTGGTAAAACCAACATACGCATTATTTTCTTTGGAGACACGGTCTCCCAAAGGACATTTGAACATAAATACGACGTTTCTCCAATAAAAAAGTTCAGTGGTGGGGAAGGTGTTATTGAAAAAAAAGTAGGTAGGAGGTTTGAAATTTGTTGTAGTAAATGATAAGTCTAACTTTTTTGGTAGGATCGGTAGGGATAACATTTTTTCGGATAAGGTTTTTTTAATGTATGTTCATCTATCTTAGGATTACAATGAAATTGTTTTTTCTAGTATAGATTTATTGATTGTGTGACGGCAAATTGACTGAAATTCCAAAATGGGACTTTATTTTTGCACGTGTGAAGACGGGGCAAGTTGGCACTTGATCCCCTATAGAATAAGTCCTCGTTCAGAGTTTTTCTCTCAGGCATATAAGAACTGGCATATTACGTGAGGGATTAATTTAGGACCAGGCTGACCGCCGCTGGCAAGGGGTTCCAAATTTCACACTATCACACACCCACCAGGCCGCTAAACTTCCTTCCCCTCGACAATGGAAGATAATGAGCCTATAGGTTTTAGTCGTAATAATATTATATTGTAGCAGTCGGCAACTCCGGTTCCCCGTGTGATATTTTAGGAATTAATAGAACAATTCTAAGCAAGATAACATAAGGCGAATAGAAGCTAAAAATGAAATGTGACAACAGCAAATTCGTAGTAGAACGGCAAAGAACAACATAGACCATATGGTAACATAAAAATACATGAATTCCTTTACTACAGTTATATACACTTTCAAAGTGCCAAAACATATAATAAATGGACAGTCCACGAATATAAATGTCTTTTCTTGACTTTTGTTTTTCTTCAAATTGAGAGAGAGAGAGAGAGAGAGAGAGAGAGAGAGAGAGAGAGAGAGAGAGAGAGAGAGAGAGGTATACAAAGTTTGGGTATAAAGGAAAATGGCCCCAAAGTTACTTATCTTATTTTTCGACGGGGTTCCCCTGGAGAATCTTTCTTCTTTCACGGGCTATTAGACTTTGTTCTGTTTTTAATACTGGCTTGAGGAACTCGGGTCCCTCATGTCTCAGTATTCTTTTGTCTTCAACCCGGAGTAGAATGGCTATGGCTCGTCTGCCCGCTACGGACCCTGCTCAAAAACTAACTTTCTTACTATTTACTTCCGCTGAGGGGAAGGGGTCCCCACTTCCGTTTTGGGGTCCCGGCCAATCATTTGGCTTCTCTATTCTTCCTATTGGTGTCCGGCGACCTGGGTAAGGTCACCAAGTACCAACATCTGTTTATCCCCTCTGTGACCTACATTCTTCCTTAACGGTCACTTTTTTGACGGCTTGATACTGTCAATTCAAATACGAGGAGTAGTAATTTTATCTCCCTCCTCCCAGTGGGATATCGCGTGACAATTGTTTATGGTTTGGGATATTGTCTATGTTATGTTGTCCAATTTTATTAATGAAATGTTTAATTCTGGTATCAACAAATAGTTGGGAAACCCATTATTAATTAGGGCTTGTTTTGTATTTTTAAGTTCGTTAAGGAAGATAGTTCAAGAGGTGGATAGTTGCTTAGCTCTAGAAACAAGTGTTTTATGATTGTTCTTTCATAACGGAAGGGGCATTCACAATGAAAATTGATGGTGCAGGGATTAATGTTATTTCCATGGAAATATATTCATCCAAAAAAAATGGAATTGCGGTGGGGTCAGTTTTGGGACCTATTTTCAGAGACTTTTACATATCAGCCCTTGAAAATAAGGTTTTTAATACTATCGATAAACTTAATATTTATTTAAGGTATGGTGACGACATACTCCTCACCAATAGCACTGATGAAATTAACACAATACAATAGACCTTTCAAAATGATTCTGTTCTCAATTTCACACAAAAAATCAGTATCAACTGTAAAATCCTATTTCTTGATATTCCAATAGACACATACAATATTGACAGATTTACCACCTAAATATAAAATAACCTACTAACATTAATCCCTAAATATAAAATAACCTACTAACATTAATTCCATAGTGAATGCTCCTCCCTAGTGAATAAATAGAATTAATTTTGAAGATAGCGACAATGTTTTGAAATGTCTTTAGGTTTTCTTTGTTAAATATTCCATATTTCTTGATAATATTCTCTTTCCGTTGATAGCGTTTTGTTTTTAAATTTATCAGCATCTCAGTTTTATCCAACTCTGCGTTTACGTAATTTCGTTAAGTAATAAAAAACCTAAAAACTTTCAAAACTCTTTAAAAATACTCTTAATACATTCAAGCAACCCTTGGTGATGGCCTATGAAAGGTACAAAGCGTTCGGGACAATTTTTGAAAATTCATCCACCAATTCCAACCTGAAACCAAGACACTCTTCAGGAAATTTGAAAGGATCTTAATAAAAGTATATAGACAAAATATGTCTTTATTATCTAATCAAACAGGCTTGATATATATATATATATATATATATATATATATATATATATATATATATATACGTACACATATTCAAACACCCACATATATAAGTAACGTCCACGCTTGGTAACCGTTAGTTTCTTATTTATGTGATCATCAGACCAAGTCTATATATGCTCTATCACCAATACTGAGCACTCCATATATATAAGTATAACAAACTAAATCATATATATATATATATATATATATATATATATATATATATATATATATGCAGAAGTACTCTGTCTATGACCGGACAAAAATACTTTTAAGAACTCCAGTGAGTGACATAGAAATGGGAAAGTAAGGTGTAAGCTAAGAATGAAAAAGTGGCATTTGTGGTTGAAAGATTTCGTCCGTTAATTCAAATTAAAGTATTCTTTAATTTCATTTATTGTTTTTTCTTTTCAAAATTCTTTTTGAAAAATAGTATAATACAACGTGTAAACATATGCTTGGAAAAGGGTTGTTTTTTTTTGGTATATATAATTTTTTTTTTTACAATAAATACTCACTTAGAGAACAAGTTTGATTTGATAATTTTTAAAAAAGCAAAAATATTTTTAATTCAGTTTTTCATTTACCTTCTTAAAAAATTACGATAAAAGAATCAAAGAATTCACATAATACAATATTCTTCTATTTTAGAAATTTCTTTTTGCTTATATTTAACATATCATTAAAAATGTGTCCCTAAACTCGTGAATGGTTTGAACCAGTAATATGATTTTATTCTAATAAAGATTAAAAAAAGATATCAAAGAAATTTAATTTCAATTCTTAATTGCCAACACTGGAACGTCCCTGTGAAGAGGTCCAGAGAAGAACGTCACTAATGTGTTTGTCTTTGCTTCTTCAGCAGTGTCTCCCATGTCTAATTCGTGTTGCTTGGATGGTTTTTGAGATGAAAGATAAGTGGCTGTAAAATTGTTGTTTTGTAGGGTGTTGCTTCCTTGACTGGTTCAATATAGCTCGTAGCATTCTTGTCCAGTTACCGTCTTGGTTTTCTCTATGCATTTTGTTAGCGTCCATGTGTTGTATTCGTTGAGTAGAATTGGAACTATATATATTTTATCAAATGGCACATACCTAAGTAAAATAGCAGAAGGGTTAAAGTTAGGTTTAGCAACATGTGATTGATTGATATGAACTCTTCGAGAAATATAAATGGATACCTAAAATAAATATTAATATACAATGTTAAACGAAGTCAAATCTATCGATACATGCAGAGATTTCGCTAGGCTTCCTCATCCACCCAAAAAACAAAACACCCCCCAAAAAACAAAAAAAATCAAGACGAATAGTGCCCTACAAGGCAAAATGTTTACTTAGAATCTTGGAAAGAGGGCATTACTTTCTTGTTAAATGTTTTCCTTGAACGCAGATATAGTGTATTAATGTATTACGAGTTAATATTGATATTAATAATATTTCAGAATATAGTATATTAATGTTCAAGTTTTGTATTAAACTTGAACATAATCAATATATTTATCGTGTACCTCTATTAAAGCAAAACCATGTCATAATAAAAAGTATATCCATCAACAAGGAAAATTTTGATGACAGTGGGAAATAACCAAATAAATATAAAACTCTCCCTTTATTTTTGATACACTCAGAAATATTTGAAACACTTGCACATTTACTTGTGCATGGAATAGATTTTCCGAAATAGAAACTCGAATTAATCAACGATCATGTTTGGGTTGAACCGTCCTTGGTAGTTGATTTCCATTGCAGATATGTTCTGGAGGAATCTTCATTGATGCTAATCATATGCGTTTGGAAATCCAAGAGATGCATTTTAAGAGTCATCTGATATCCCATTTATTGACACATTGATAGCATATCGTTTAGTAAATCAGTTAAGTTTCAGCTTTATGAGGGCTATGGACATTATCAACAATTAGCACGAATGAATCACGTTTCACAAACTCAAGAAGATTCTTCTTACCTCTCAAATTACAATCTGATATCAATTTTCTGATGCTGAATCCAATAGAAAAGCCTGATTTCCAATGTGCTAAACATTATTTTTATATATGGAAATCTACAATGTTATTTTATGATTTTCTTAGTGATTAAAAAGGTGGAAATAAGAACCGTTTGGTGGCATATGCTAATCCTTCCGATGTGTGAGATCAATTCTGAGCATGGGTCTGCATACCTAATATTTTTTCAAAACATACACATCAACGTCAATAAGAAAGTCTTCGTTATCAAATAAAATCAGAAGAAAGTCCCCATTTCTAATATTTAAAGCCAGAAAGCACTGTTAAAAAGTACAAACACTCTCTTTTCATTTTTTAAAATTTCACCTTAACCAGACTCAACGAAACACGGTAAAGATAAAAAATCGTCCCGATTTAAAATTTCATTGATTTGAATATAATTCATCAGATATTTAATTTCGAACGCCATTTACTTGAAAATGATAAAAAAAATAACGAAATTCTTATCAAGCTAACCTTTTGTGTTTCCCGGCTTGCCCAAGTCAGAAACACTAAAGTTTATTTTTAACTAAAATCAAATCCATTACCCTCTTAAAAACCTAGACTGAAAATTAAAAAAAGAAATAACATTTTTTAAAATTCTTTTTCGTACCGCTTATTGAATTTTGTTTGTTTTGTGAAAATTGGGCTTCTTTTGAATAAAACCAAATTCATTTCAGTTTGTAAAGAATTGCATAAATTCTCCTAAACGTGTCATATTTTTAAAAGATGAATTTTGAATTTATTCTCGTGGAGCCTTCAGTTATCAGCATCGTTGTTATGAACTAAAAAAACGTAAAGCAGGAAAGTTGGTGGTTGCCGTGGAGCGTGTGAGTGGCGTTTCTTGGGTAGAGATGCTCTTGATTGAGAAAACTTGAGAATAAGGATAAATCTATTTCACAACGCCAACTCTGTAGACGACTCAGTGTATGCGTGTGTGCGCGCGCGTGTGTGTGTGTGTGTGTGTGTGGAAAAATTAAGTAATAAAAGGAGGGACAAATTATTGTATTGCTCTAATCTTCGAAAGTAGATCTTATAAAAATCAATATTGTAACATCTGACATTTTGAGTAACTTCTAGTACAGAACGTTTTAGTGCAGGAGATTTCAATTGAACAATTTTATTTATTAATTAAATATCAAACTGACATGTTTATATTCTTAATATCATTGCTTTATGATTAATTGTTTCCTCGACAATAGTCATAATGTTTCAAGTAAGATATTAATTGCTTATTGCTTTTCTTTATGGACAAGGATATCGCTAGCTTGTTGATCCCAAAATAATCCTTTACTTCTTTGGAAAGCTACAATGTCAAAATATCTAAGGTTTTTTTTCACTGAGAAAACCACGATGCTATTTAAGAAAATTCCTTTCTTCATTTTCGTTTGTTTAAATTACCTTTAAGGATTTCAGTCTGTTACTGCGGTGAAAAGCAAGAATTGTTTACAAGGAACCCAAATCATTTAGTATGAAGAAAAATGAAGATTTGCTGATCGTCACAGGATTATCTAGAAAATGTTTGAACTCAGGGAATGATGAAGGGATGATTTTAATCTTATGATGTAAAGTGTGATCATGGGATAATTTGATTAGCAGAATTGGGAAAGAATAAATTTCTAACCACGTAAATATGCCCCCTCTCCTCCTGAAGATCATTTACGTCAGTGGTAGATTGTCTATTGTGATATTTGCTATTCATTTCATAAAAAGAAAATTTCTAATATTTTTTTCATTGGTATGGATCGAGTAGATCTTTTAGAATATTTGCACACACACACACACACACACACACACACACACACACACACACACACACACACACACACACACACACACACACACACACACGGTTTATGAAATATTTATGAACTGTCATTTTCTTTGTGAGATTCGTTGCTATTTTCTGCTCCATGTAGAAGGTCGAATATCATAAAAGTATCGCATCAAAGTGAAATTTGATTTGAAATAAACTCTGAAGTTTTTCCTCTGGTTTAAGAAAGGTGGCGTACCTAATGCCCGATTTGTCCAAAGATGAATTTATATTTTCATAAATACTGGATTTGCAATGCCAGAACTTACGATGAGAAGTAGCGATTACTTGAATATTTAAAAAAGGACTTACCATGAGAAGAATACTCGAATATTTAAAAATGAAATAATCTTTATTGTCCTTTATACATAATACCGATTTGCATCGAATAGTCCTGTCAGGCAAGTGAGAAAAAATATGCTTAAGTGCATACATGTGTCGTATTGTTCATATATTTTAGGTTCAATAAGTCGGTTTGGGCAATCGTACAAATTTTCCTCTCTGATTTATGAAAGTTGACATAATAAGAAATTGCGTCTCTTTCAGCGCGTAGAATCAAATAAGAATTGGTATGTTTTCCTCTTTTTCTCTCCGAATACCATTATACCCTAAAACAAATCAACTTATCTGATTTATCTTCGTCGTTCCTTCCCAACTCAATAACAAGGTCAAATTGGTTCTAATGATCGAATCCATTTATTGCATGTTTCTTTACCTTCAAATCATCAAAGAACCAATCAAAAGATGAATCAAATATAGATTTCTCTTCTTTCTTCTTTCTGTGACAATTTTTTTTCAACTTAAATAAACAATTGGCTTCAATAAAATTTTGTTAGCGGTTAATTCTTCATATTAACACTCACGCACATATTGTGTTTTAAAATTCGCACATTATTCATTTTTTATCCATTTTTACTTATGTTGATAATTTTTATATGAGGTATTATTCGGGTGACTTCATCTTCGTTGTTTTAGTCAGCGAATTATCCGGCTTCCCAAGTTATTGTGACGTAGCGACAGAGAAGTTTCAGAAGATACACGTGAAATATTGAGTAAAAATATTTAACATTTGATTAATTCTCATAACTTTTCGAATCTTTTTCATTTTCACTGGAATATATTAATAGAAACAACAAAGATAAAGATAATAGTGAAAATAATAATCATTTCATTACAATTTACTTCATTTGTTTGGCGGCTGACGAGATTTTAAGAAATTATTTATTTTTCTGGAAAAAACATTTTATTAAATATTTCTTTTCAACATAAATTAAGCATGATCTGCTATCGGTAGATTATCCATCTTATAGAAATTTAGTCTCGTTGAGAAAATTAATCATGGATTGTTCAAAACTGTTATCATGTAAGTACTACTATATGGTTGCATTACGTGCATTCTAACGCCTGGTTAAAACACTTGATGGGAAATACACAAGTATATTGTGTGCTATTTTACATAAATCCTGTGAGCGGTAATTAAAAAAAACAGTAGTTGTATGGCCACTTAAATCTCGCTAATCATCCTAGTAAGACGAGCAATACACGCTGAGCACTGCTAGTGAGGTTAGGATAAACACACACACACACGTATGTGTGTGTGTGTGTGTGTGTGTGTGTGTGTGTGTGTGTGTGTGTGTGAGTGAGTATACTGAAAAAAAGAATGAAGTAAATCAGCATATATCTTAAAAATTTCTATCATTATTGCTTATCTTTACCAAGAATGAAACAAACGAATTCAACTCACACAACAAAAACTAAAACTTGACGTGACTCATTATGATAAGAACAAAAGCTCATTCAATTTTCCTCCTATTTGATGGACCCATCCTCTTTTTCGCATGATGTCTGTGAAAGACGTTTATTGAGCAAGTTGTACGTGCGCTCCGAACACCTTTGTGACAAAAGACCTAACATCTTATCTAACACTTACTGAATTATATGAATATGAGACAACATTACGAAGTATCCACTTTTCCTTTTGCTTCCAGTTTCCACGGACCGCCCCATAACTTCCGATATCTTTTATCAGAGCTCTGCGAACAGCGTCGCATTTAGACAATACCACATTATCCACATCCTCTTCAGTTTTTCCTCTATGATCGACAGTTTCTAGAGCTGAACTGAAACTCCAATGGCATCTTAATGAAGTCAATTGTCATGATTTCGAATTTGCGTCGAACTGTTGTAGCAAGGATATTGCAACGATGATACACTTTCAATACAGGATTAACACAAATTGTTTTCAATACCGGCGCACCACTCAAGATTAGATGTATCTTTACGCTAACACACTGACACACTCACAATAGACACTCGAACACACACACACACACACACACACACACACACACACACACACACACACACACACACACACACACACACACACACACATATATATATATATATATATATATAGGCAGCAGTCCATTCCTTTAACAATGTATCGTTAAAAACCAAAGATAAGGTTCATTTTAAGAGTATTTTTCTAGTTTTCTTAAAGCTTGGTTCAATTTTATTCGAAATTTGTCCGAAATTTTATCAACAAACGCTTTCTCCCATCATTAGTTATTTTCAAGCAAAATGTTATTTTTTCTTTAAGAACCAGAAAAATTTCTGGTTTTAATATAAGATATTCTTTCTATCCAGAGCGTGGAAATTTTGAATAACTGTCGTTGAAGCCTTGGATGCTAAAGCAATAAAAGACGAAGTTAGTCAGTACTTTTAACAGGAGTATAGAATTTTTTAGTGTTTCAATACATTTCCTATACTGGTTTACAGGACAAAGGTATTTTATTCATTGTAGTATTATTGTTAAAATTTAAATCTACAAATATTCAAAACCTCACAATTCTATGCAGAAAACATCGCAGATATTAAAAACAAAATTTTCATTAACTTATACTGAAAGTGCTTTTTTTTAATTAGAAACCGACGACTTTAAAGTTTTGGTCATAAATTTTTGTTTTAAGTCAAACTTTAATCCTCTTGATAATAAATAACAAATTTAGAGTCATCTGACAGCGAGGAAATGTTGATGATAATAGGTAAGTGATTAATTCTTGCCAATTTCAGATATTTATTTGCTGGTTGTAAAATTATGATAATCAGTGGTAGAGATTGTCGGCTTAAAACGGAAAATCTAGCAGACATTCCATTATCAGTAAAAGCTTGAAGCCGTACAGAGCCTGAAATGGATGCCGAGAAACACACACAGACACACTCTTTATATATATATATATATATATATATATATATATATATATATATATATATATATATATATATATATACAATTATGTGCCTATGTAATAATTTTATCTAAGGTTTGGGTAAAATCACGTAAGTCGGAAGTGATGCCGGTAAGAAAAATGCATCTTCGTGAAGAAGCAGATCACATACGTGTGCACACATCCACTTGCATATACACGCACGTTCGGGTGCACACTGATACTTGTTTCATTTTCAGGACAGATAAATCTGTTGTACATTTTATTTCAATAATAGATGTTTATGCAATTGTAATGAACAAATTGGTAAGTAAAGAAATTTATTTGAAATTTTATTTTAAGGGGGACGTATTTGCTATGGACTCAACATTTTTAGAAACTTTATTAGAAGCGTTCAAAAAGATTTTCGAATAAATGAATGCCTTTGTGTTTTTAAGATTTTCAAACTTTCCTTTGAAAAAAATAGTGATCTTTATATTTTTGCTTTTAAGTTTAAACTTACAAGCCAAACGTTTTTGTTGCTGTGTGCGCGAAACCAAACAAAGGGCTCAGAATCGAGATCTCCCCGAGACCGGAAGTAGGCAAGGGAACGCGAGTCGAAGAGTTGGACAAAGGAACGCAGAGAAGGCAGTTGGCGACGGACGACGGAGAGGGGCAGTCGGCAATCGACACCGGACAGCAGAAGAGACCAGTCGGCATGAGATAGAGTCCAGAAGCAGTGAGGGAAGGCCAGTTAGGATGAGTTGGCATTCCTAGTAGCTTTGTAGAAATTTTGCTAGAAATACTCGCTAGCGTTAGTCTACAGATGCACAAGGAATGCAGAGTGTCTCAACTTAACCTTCTTGCACTTGAGTTAACCCAAGCCCATATTGTTCGTTTGTTCTTTTTTTCCCACTCCCTTGATTGTATTTTTTGAGACCATAGAGAAATGTGTGATGCCCCTATCGGAACCACTAGATGATTCACCGGCCAAGATTAAAATGGTTTAAAGAAGTTGATGTATTCGGGGGGGGGGGCGAGGGGGTATTGTCACATCTCTTTATCTGTTCATCCTTCTCTTTCTTTTTTTGTTTAAATTTTCCGCCATTCTTTTTTCAATTTTCCATTTTTTTTTTTGTGGTGGAAGTTCTCCACCCCCTGCACACTGTACTCAGCACGATCCTACGTTGACCCATTACCTCTCTAACATAAAAAGATACTCTAAAACTTCCCAGAAGGGACAATAACTTTTTTAAGCCACTGGTTCGAACACTTAAGTATAAAAATACTATGAAAACTGCAATACAAAAAAAAGCATTTTGAATATCAGCGGTCAAGATAATTGTGGGAGGAGGGTGATGCAATAAATTCTTCCCTTCACTTCTAACAAAGATACAACAAAAAAATCAGCAGTTATAAGGGGGTTAAACAACACACACACACACACACACACACACACACACACACACAAACGAAATAGATTACTTGTTTTTTTTTCTCTCTCTACATTTTAAAATTCCTTAAAGATCAAAGATTTTTTTAAATCGGTGATTCATCACTTCTCTAGCATAAAAATACTTTAAAACTTCCTAGAAGGGACAATAATTCTTTTTTGCTTAAGCCACTGGTCCTATCACTTAAGTATAAAAATACTATGGAAACAGCTAGGCAAAAGATAGGAAAAACTTCCCTTCCCTTCTAACAAAATTACAACAACAAAAAAATCAGCAGTTATAAGGGGGTGAACCACACACACACACACACACACACACACACACACACACACACACAAACGAAATAGGTTATTTAGCGTTTTTTTTTGTTTTTTGTTTTTTTACATTTTAAAATTCCTTAATTGAAATAATTTTTTTCTTATATTCGAGTGCAGGGTGGGTGTGGACTCCCTACCTTTGTAGATTTCTTTCTTTTCCTCCCTTTTTTCTTTCTTTCTCTTTGTTTCTTTCGTTTCCTTTTTTTAAAAGTCTTTTCGTGTGTAGGATGTATTTCTTTGCTTTTGCTTTGTCTTTTTTTGTCTCTCAGCACAGGTCTATCTCTTGTTCTTACTTTTCCCTTTTCTTTTCTTCTTTTCTTTTCTTGTCCGTTCGTTCTCCGACTCCTCCATCCCTCGATTCTTTCTTATTTTTCCGTCAGTTTTTTTCTATCCTGGTCAACGGCGCCAGATGTGACAATACCCCCTCGGCCCCCGTTACATCAACTTCTTTAAACCATTTCAATCTTGGCCGGGGAATCATCTAGTGGTTCCGATAGGCCATCACACATTTCTTTACGGCATAAGAACTATAATCAAGGGAGTGGGAGAAAAAGAACAAACGAACAATATGGGCTTGGGTTAACTCAAGTGCAAGAAGGTTAAGTTGAGACACTCTGCATTCCTTGTGCATATGTAGACTAACGCTAGCGTGTATTTCAAGCGAAATTTCTTCAAAGCTACTAGGGATGCCAACTCATCCTAACTGGCCTTCCCTCAACTGCTTCTGGACTCTTTTTCATGCCGACTGGTCTCTTCTGCAGTCCGGTGTCGACTTCCGACTGCCCCTCTCCGTCGCCCGTCGCCAACTCCTTCTCTGAGTTCGTTCTTCCAAGTCCCTGACTGGCGTTCCCTTGCCTACTTCCGGTCGCGTCGAGATCTCGAGCTCAGGCCTTTGTTTGGTTTTGCGCCAAAACAGACAAAGGGATCGTCTGCTTAACGGACCACAGACATAGTGTCACAGCTGTTTGTAATCTAGGAACAATTTTGATTATTAGATTTGTTAAAATAATGCAAAATTCAACAATTATTCTTTATTGTTTATTATGCATATTAATTAACATTTTGGAATCTTAAAAATCAAAATTGAGTTGTTTCGAAATTTTGATTTACAAATGCGTTTTTATCGATACTGATTCCCATGTCTACCTTGTACTTAAGTATATTTTTTGACTGATAGTGAAATTTCACCCCCATATTTCCTTTTGCATTCTAAACACTAAGTAGAGTATACGCTTGCATAAAATTTGATATAACTGTTATTCTTATTAAACATTTTATTCTTTATTATTTTGGAAGAGTTTATAACTGTTTTGATTCAAATGACTGTTAAAGGTTTTTTCGATGTTTGTAGCTGAATTACTGGGTGAAATGATAAATCTGTGTAATAGACTTTTATAGGAAAAATAGTAATTAGAATTGTTCAAAGCTTCACACATAAATGTTAATTAAAAGATTATAAAGTTTCTTAGAGTTCCTAAAATCCATAGCAAATACATTACCCTTCGAATAAAATTTCGAACACTAATTACATCAAATATATTTGAAACAGAACGCACTTAACGGTAATAGGTCCTTAAGAATTTTATCTCTTTTACGTTTCATTGTTTTATCTAAACAAAATTCAAAAGATACAACATAACATATTAACAAATCTCTGATAATGATTTAAGAAAAAAGAAAAAGGGAACGATTAATAAAGGCATAATGTTCAGTTATGAATAAACCCATCCTCTGAATACTTTGTGTTGTCATAATATATATATATATATATATATATATATATATATATATATATATATATATATATATATATATAAAGATCATACTAAGTCTGGGGTATAAACTCGTCGGTAGAAGACTAGATTTTCTTTGCGGCACATTGATTACTGGATTCATTGAGTAACAACGTTCACAAACAAACATGAATTTGGTAAAATGTGAAGGTTGGTTGAAATTAGAAAATTCTACCCCCCCCCACTAAACAGTGATTTTTTTTACCGACATTATCTCTCGATTTCTTGAAGCATATCTTTGGAAACAATGCATTCGTTATGTCTTCTCAGCCCTGTGCATACCATTATTTTACAGGAAATGCTTCTGTTAAGATTTCCATGTCTGTCGATGAATAAGTAATTTTAGATTTAAAAGATTCTGGGCATTTGTTTAGCGTCAGTTATTCTTTTTTTATTTAAAACTTTTTCATGCAAGACATATGGGGGTCATATACGAATGCGAAGTATGATGGTTTTCTAATGGTTTAAAAAATCGGGAAAAAGTTTTATCTCTTCGATTGAAAACATAAAAAAATGCGAGTTCATTACAACTGAAAATTCAGGCGAGTCGTTGAAAAAATTTCAATTTGTATTATTTACGCGAGAGATTACACAGGCAGGCAGACAGGCAAGTAGGCAGGCTGGCATACATGCGCACAAATCCTGATTTAAGTTTTGTGAGATCTCGCTTGGCATGAAAGTTTTTTTGTTATCTTAATCTAAATAAATAACTTTTAAATGTTATCTTTCTTGAATTTTGCTTTTTAATTGAGGTGATTTTAAAATTACATTGAAGTAGTTATCTTAAACATACATTTTAATGGATTCGATAATGGATTTTAGATGATTTTGATTGATTAATTTTAAATAGATCTGTGAAGAAATGACCTTGTGGATTTCTGTAGTTCTCAAATGATACTTTGATTGCGTCATGTAATTTTCAGAATCTTATCTTCACTTTTGTTGTTTTTATCAGGTCTTTCGATTGACACATAAATACAATTTTTCTGTCATGTGTTGTAGTAGATTGAAGCTTACTAACATACGGATACGAGACACAACCAAGAAACTTGTCGGTCGAAGACACTAAGCTGAAATATATGAAGAATATATAGCGATTTTACTACGATGTTGCAGTAAAGCATGCTAGCCACTACGCCATTGAGAATCCACTAGATTTCAACGGCATGTCAACTCATTAAAAAATTTCATGTCTTGAGGTTAGGGAATTGCCTACTCCTCTGCCGAATCAAAACAGTCAGCGTATTCGAAGCGTCACTGACAAGGCAACGATTTTTTTTTATCAGCATCGTAAATTCCTTTTACACTAGTGACTCTTCTAAAGAGTTTACTTTAAATTCTTTCTGTTGAATTTAATTTTTGCCTTTTTTTAAAAAGATAACTTGCAGGATTTATTCAGTTTTTTACTGATTACTTTACACGTGGGTTTGGATTTTCCTTTTAATATTCCTTAGTATTTTTTTAATGTTTTGCTTTGAAAAATTTGGCAATTAGATGTTAATTATAAGATTTGATTTGTCGTCTTTATTAGGATATCAGCACAAAATGAATAGAAAAGGGTCAGTAACCTGTATTTCAATTGATTATTTTCTTTCTTAAATAGATGTTATTTTTTCGGTCGATTCAAAGCCGAATCAGCTGTGGATTAAAGTCTGAAAACATTTGCTGGAGAAATAGAATACATTTTGGGTGCTACATTAAATTCAATTTTCACAATTAGTCATATATTCGTATTAGATTGTGTTTATTATCTTTAGGTTTATATCTTCACGTCAAAATGCCCATGAAAATTCAGAGAATACAACCAGTTTTTCTACCTGAAGAATTATTCTTGAACGATTCGGAAATCATAGATTTTTCTTTTTCAACTCTGAAATGTGAACTATTCTGAAATCCTTCTAAATATAATCTGAAATCATCTTAAAAGCAGATCTTTTAATGCACGAAATCTAATACACCCACACTCACACATATAAATCTACTCACAGACGCACACACACATATAAAGCATATACCCGCACATACCTGACAGAACTGTTTAGCGTAACGGTTATCGTCGTTGGAAATGGAATCAGCTATCTAATTTCAAATCCTGAACGATCCTGTTTGCGTTTCACTTTGCGCTAATGCCCTAGGAAAAAAACATAAATCTATCGCTCCCCCCCAGCTATGAGTAAATTATAGGGCAGCCTGGGTTCTTTAGCCTTGGTTAAGCAACTCTTCAAGGAGAAGAAAGATTCTGAATTCGAACCAGTTTTTCTATCTTATCCTTTTGATGGAGGTGTCGGTAAACACATACACACACAGAACACTATAGTAAATTCAATGCAACATCCGCATAGCCATAAGTGCATATACATATATGCACATGCGGAAACTCACCACTCGCGCACATGCATTCACACAAAACCAAAAACATACACGCACAAACGATGTACTCTTTTATATCTACATACCAATTAGCTGGATTTTGTATAACTGGGTAAATACGACGGAAGAGATGATTATTTTTTGTTTTATAATTAAACTTAATGAAATAGAAGTTTCTTATTTCATAGCTTCAGGGGCCATAACGATCACATGAACGCTGTTCGTCTTCTAAAATGTATTCAATATGTATCACTACTCTGATATTTTCGGTGAAGATGTCCAAAACGATTTGAGAATTACAAGAATTAAGAAAGACGATGTTTACGATCGGCATTTTTGGCTCCTCTATGAAGCAGGATATTATGATATTCAGTCCATTCTATTTTCCCTTGGGAGGAATTGACAGTCGTTTTATAAAAAAAATGGCTGATCAGGTATTAATGTTTGAATCCTGTAAAAATGGAACACCAGCCACTATTGTAGGGAATCCTTTTGATGAGAAAAGCCAAGATTTTTAGAGGTTGAAAGGATAAAACGAACAACCATTTACTCAAAAAATACACTTTTCATATTTCTGAAAGGAATTGTATATTTTTAGTGGTTAATGTTAAGATTTGTTGCTCTTATCAAATATTAGTTGGGCAAATACCTGAATGAGGTTCATATTCGTAACTTGTATAAATGTTGCGCTTTTCAGATCAAATGATACTCAAGATGCTGACATTGAAGTTTAAAGTTTTCCCGTTAATCTCTTACAATTTGATAACACAAACCATAAAAAGGAGTAGATATACTAAATGCATCAGAAAAAAATGAGAGATAGATAGATAGATAGATAGAGAGAGAGAGAGAGAGAGAGAGAGAGAGAGAGAGAGAGAGAGAATATGTGTTTAATGAATATGTGTGTGTTTGAAAAAGTTTTGAGTCGTACTTTTCTCATTTACTTATTGGTTTTGACACATTGACTCGACTGACGAATGCATCATGCACAGTCTATCCAAAATCAATCCAGCTATTCAAAATGAACAAAAATAAATAAATAAATAAATAAACAAAAAAGAACGAAAAAAAAAAAAAGAAAAATGCAAATTTAGAACAATGACACCTTATAGCCTTTCTAATCATTCACCTTAAGACCTCCGACATCGACTTCAGTGTCTCTTCTTGTATTCAAAACAGTTTGCAAATCCTTTTTCGAGATCAAAATCGACGACGTTTCTACTGTGATTTTAAGTTAGGGTTAAGTCAGAAATTACTGTGAGGAAGAGATGGACGGTAAGGTAGTTGACAGACATGAGACACTACTCTGCCAAATAATTACCGCCCCCACCGCGAACACTTCGATGATCTACTCATTCAGCCACTGTGAATAGGACAATCATACAGTACAAAAGTTCTCGTAATGATTAAATACCACATGAATGTCTATTTTTTGACTGTTTATGATTGTTATATATGATCTAAATGACATATAGATAAATAGATAGATTAAGTGATATGATATGGAGTTTTTTTAAAAAGTAATATTTTTGAACGCTAAATACATAACATAAATTTGAAATAGAACGCTGTTATTAGAAATAGAATGTTTTAAAGCTTTCTTATTTTTTCATTTCATTTTATAACTTACACGCCCTGATGAACGTCTTAATAGCAAAACATTTAACGTTGGCAAATAATTCATTGAATAAAATCATCCTCTGAAGACCTTGTTCTTTTTCATCTTTGTACATTTTCACACACACACACACACACACACACACACACACACACACACACACACACACACACACACACACACACACACACACACACACACACACACACATATATATATATATATTGTCTGTCTCGTGAATAGTTAAGAGATAGTTTCACATTTTTCCTAATGTCAATATTTAGACCTAAATTAAAGAAAAAAAATCAAGATTTATAATACTGATTTTGAAGGCCCGAAAATCATTATTGTTTACAAGATTCACTCATCACCGATTTTATACCAACCACCAACGGATATTTTAGCATAATTAGATAGAGTTAAATATTTCTGTATTTTTATGTGATTTTAGAATTTTACATATATGAACGATACTTCCATATTGACACTGAATTAGAAATAATAAATGAGGTATTATTTGCGCTAATCAGAAAAGTTGGACCAGTAAATTGAATAATACCAACGACATTATTTTGAAAACAGATAAGCAAAACCTTAAATATAAACATTCTTGAATTTATCAACGGATTACGCGTAAATTGTTCAAATTAGACTTTTACTTAAAATCAGTATTTTTATTTTTCCCATTTAATCAAGTTTAAATTGCAAGGCAAGGTTTGTTCGAAACCTGCTTCCCGTTACTCTGACCATTGATTAGTAAATCCAATTTTAAGACAGGCAATAATTTCTTTTCGATTATTGAAAAGTATAAATCTCATTTCTTTAATTGCTAAACTATTTGGTATTTGCAAAACTAAGCCTAGAAAAAAGCCAAGATAAAAAAAAAACCTTCTTGTTGAAAATCGAGTTTGCTTGAGAATTGGTGTTCGAGACGAGATTACTTTTCATATCTATCTATCTATCTATCTATCTATCTATCCAATTTCATCCTACCGTCGTAAGAATTTAAATAGAAGTATCTTCCTAATCAGGGACTACCTTTACAACGGGAACCCATCTTAGCAACATTTATAAATGAAGCAAGAGTGACGTTTATTCAAAGATCAAACATTTATTTGAACTAGGCGCCCCTAAGAAGAATCAAACTCATTAGCAATGAATTTTCGGAGCTACACACCTCTCCTGAAATCACCACGAGCATTTGCAGTATGAAGCTAATTATTTTATTAGGCTTTTTTCATACTTGGTAATGTTTTATGTTGTTTTTTTTTAATTAAAATCAAACCGTTTCTCTTATCGAACATGATTATCATTCCATCAAAAAAAATTTCATAAGTTTTCAGTTAAAACTGTAGCCAGTCGGCATTTACCCCAGGGACTATTATAATCAATTCGCTTTCTTCTCTCAGCGCCATTACATTTATCTCTCCGTTCCTGGTAGACTCTTCTCGTTTCTTTCTTACTACGATATATTTTACTGTCAACCATTATTTACGAGACTACGGTCACCAGCGAGACGTTAATCTAATCCAGAGAGAAAATGCTTTTGCAGTAAAGTACAGAAAAGCGTGACTTCATTTTGCAAAGAGAAAAGCAACGAATTATCTCGAACAAAAAGCCCACCAAATCAAAGTATTTGATCTTACAAAAGAATTTAATTCCCTGTCCAACTTTCTTTGGTGCTTTCATAGTTATTTTTACATTACTCCCTAATAAAATCTACTTTACTTTCTCCTTTGTTTTTTTCTTTTAAGCTTTTCTTCTTTTCTTGTTTTTTTCACTGTCTGTTTTTTTCTTGCATTTTTTAAGGAGTTTATTTTTCTATTCTTCTCCTGTTTTTCCCCTTTTTCTTTTCGTTGTTTATTCTACTCGTTTACTGATTTCTTTTTTTCTTTTTTATTTGTTTGTATTTTTCTTTTTTACATCGAAAAAAATTAAAATAACTTTTTTGTCCTCTCTTCATTCAACTTGAAAAAGAAACGTTTTTCAAAAAAATATTCCTTCACTTTTTAAAAATTTGATTTAACTTTTATTGTATACATATTTTCTTTCTCTCTTTCTTTCTTTCTTTCTTTCTTTCTTTCTTTCTTTCTTCATTTATTTATTTTCTGTTTTCTATTTTATTCTTCCTTCCACCAGTTCTTCTTCACTCCGTTTGTTTTTTTTAGCCGTTTTCATTTGCTTGTGCAACCAACTCCAATTACACAAGACACAGATCTATCTATCTATCTATCTATCAATCTACTTTTACATCTTTCTTTTTCTGCCTCCTCTTCTACTTGCTATTTCTTCTTTTTCTTTAACCACTTTCTACCTCCCTTTCCATTTTCACTCGGTCTCATGGCAATTCTATTTTATCTGTCTAATCCTCGCTTACTTCTGTCCGAATTGGTCTAATGCTCGATCGGACCAAGATATGCACTTAACTTTTTCGATACAGATTTACTTGTTATCCTTTAACGTATTGGCAGGAGATGGATTTTATGGAGAGAGTATTCTGAGTCACTTTCACTTTTTCTTTCTTTCTAGTTTTAGCTTTCTATCGACTAAGTCTATTTGGCAGACAAAACAAAAGAAAATTTACTTTTATCACCGGTGCTCACTAATCTTGATCAAGTTAAGACCAGGCCTCAGATATCTAACTCTATCGGCTCGGGCTGCAGTATACACCAACTGCACCTCTGCGGAATGGTAAGAACCACCAACAAGGCTACCTGTTAGCTGTAGGTGATGAACCTTAATACTTGAGGACAGGATTCTGGTGGCTGAGCCGTCCGTGACCCAGCAACCGAAGTGAGCACCCACCTTGTCCGCTAGGGCTGTAGAATACGACTACTGCACCTCTGTAGAGAAGTAAGACCCTTTAACCAACGATGCAACCTGTTGGCTGTGGGTGATTACCCATAATGATTTGGGATGGGATCCAGGTGGCTAAGCAGTCCATGAACAGGCAATCATGTGCATAAGTAATTTGCAACACTCCACTTTAACCCTTATTGAACAAGATGACCGGTCGGAGAATCCCGATCTGATGAATCAGCTGGTTATGACAAGCCCTAGCACATATGTGATTATCTAAACGTATTATTCAATCAGCACTTGTGTTAAACAACACACCTTTTTATCTTATAGGTGCTGGAAGGTAGTAGCCGAGGATCAATCGCGTTGAGAGAATAAATCTTTGCCCACTGTTAAATGGTACGGCTCTGTTGTGTGCTATATTTGGAAGAAAGAAAGAGATAATGGAGGTAAGATATGAAAGAAACATCACATTCCAAGACACCAGGAAGATTGTGGAGGGATATATAAAACAGTTTCCCCGTGAAAGTGTAGCAAGAGAATCACATTTAAAAAATATCTGTCAGCTTGAAAAATTGAGACTCTTAAGAGGAAATAAAACAGCAGGGACCTGAATTCTTACCAGAAAACGAATATATAAACAAAACTGACCAAAGTAAGAATCCTGGATCACAGATTCCCTCCCTCCAAATGTAATAAACAAACAAATATTTCAAATCTTCACCCAGAAAATCCAACTTAAAATACCTCAAGATCTCCCACAAAACCAAACAAAACCAGACAAAAATCAAGAGTATCTTCCATCCACCCTCAAATTCAGCCTGAAGATAAAATTTTCCCTGGAAAGGTCTCTGAAAAAACCAAAATCCACCAATGATCCCCTCTCCAGAAAACAGCTACCAAAATAGAAAGGTTACCGGAAAAACAAAAATTCACCAATGACTCCACTGCAGAAACAGCTCTCCTAATAGAAAACGCAACCTAAGTAAACTACAAAATATAAAGATCTGATCGAAACCAAAAGTAGAAGCGAACAACCAAAAGAAAATGAGTAGGGAATAAAATATAAATCCTTGCCCAGTCGGCTGGGGCTGTAGAATATACCGGCTGCTACTCTGCTGTAGACCCGCCCGAAACGAGTGTCCTGGATATGACACTGAACAATCTGATAGTGAATTTCTAGTAATATTGGAGCTTTGGGGAATGCTAAGTACCTCTTCATTTCCATCGCTCCCAGGTCAACTCTGTCCCCGATTGGTAGCATTAGATAAGGGTCCTATCTATGGATTAAATAGAACTAAACAGTAGTTTCTTGAGGTTTTGCATTTAAACTGCGAATTCATGCTAATCTGACTTGCTCAAAATAGAACTGTTTTGACATATAAACTGTGTATAAATGCTAAAGTGAATTATCTGAAATAAACTTGTTTGACATTAACTCTGGGTATTGTAGAATACACCGACTACTTCTCTTCTGTGGGGTAAGACCCCTCCCAATGATTGTCCTGGATATGACTCCAAACAATTTGATCGTGAGGTTCCACTGATGTTGGGGCTTTGGGTAATGCGGAGCACCCCTTCATTGCCATTGCTCCCAGGTCCACTCTTGTCCGGAATGGTTGCATCTGATAATCTATGGATTAAATAGAATATGCTAAACTAAATTGTTTGAATTAGAACTTTTTGACTAAACTGAATTGCTTGATATAGAAATGTTTTTGACACTTAAACTGTGTACTTACATTTAAACTGCGTACTTATGCTAAATTGAATTGTTTGAAATGGAACTGTTTTTGACATTGAAACTACTTACACTAAACTGAATTGTTTAATAAAGAACTGTTTTGGCATTTAACTGTGAGTAAACAAAATCTATTCTTGTACTAAACTGAATTGGCTGAATTAGAATTGTTTGAATAAACTGAATAGCTTGAAATAGAAATGCTTTTGACAATTAAACTGTGTACTCATGGTACACTGAATTGTTTGAAATAGAACTGACTATTTGGATAAAAATAAATTTGGCGTTGAATAACCTACATGTGTTGATATACAATAAATCCAACCAACCAACCAAACAACCAACCAACCAACATATAAATCTAGTTAGAGTCCAAAATTATTTGTCTAAATTTCTGAGATAAAGCTTGAAAATTCTTATAATTTAGTGTATTCGGACAATTGTCTTCATATTTATTGTTATATTCACAAAGGCAAAATATTAGCAGAAAACATGGCATAATGGATATAGGCATTTAGAGCTTGTAAGTCAAATCATGTGTGGTTAGCAGGTTCAGTCCGGATGGCAGTGAAATACCAAGCATATTTATTATTGCTTTATACTTGAAACTGTGTCATTAGGAAACAGAGTTAGACCAATCTACCCCGTGGAGTAAATAAAGGACTCATTTCGAAGATCCAGTTGTTCCTTCAACAAAGAACACCTGCTGTGAAAGCCGAATATAACAATGAAGACAATATTCCGAATATAGTAAAGGATTAAAACGTTAACGTTTATAAAACCAACCATGATACACAGAATACTGGTTAAAAGCCAATCATAATGAGCTTCTGTTGCTAAGAGACTTATGTCCAGAGTCAACATGAAACTTTCTTTGGATAATCAAAGGAAGGAAAAATGATCACATATACAACTATATTCATGAATCCGATTAAAAAAGCCTCAGCAGAAACTTCAACCCTTTTCAGAAATTTTCAGGCAGTTGCTGTTCGATCAACTCTACATAAAACTATTATATATGCTCAATATATATTCGTTCACATGACCCAATAAAGTAAAATGACCGAAATCTGATTGAGAAAATAGATAAGCTTTTTATTTTGCTGTATGACTTCAATAACCACAGTAGAGGATGGAGGGTAACAAAGTTACAAATCTAAAAGGAAAAACTGCTGAGAAATTCAGAAATGAAAATAATTTATATCTGTTCAATAAAAGAGCAATACACATGTGTAGACGTTTTTTTCAGGAAATGACTCAACCTTCCACCTGACCATATGTAATCCAATAGTATATATGAACTCCTGGGACAAAAATAGATTTATAGAAGTGACCACTTTCATTTTCCGAACCCAATAATGAAATCACATCCTGCTGGTAAGTTAACAAAGTCATTTGGAACAAATTCTAAGACTTCTCTACAGAAAATTTAATGAAAAATAACGATATACATTCAGCAAAATGTTTGACTGAAATTCTAATAATTATAGTAAAGGAATGAATCCCTAAAAATTCTACTCGTAACAGACCGTGATTCAAAGATAAATGCAATTACAAGTAATAAGACAACGGAGAGTTTTCCTTAGAAAAGTAATAAAGAAAATAAAACTGCAATTTGAACAATTACAGACTTTACAGAACTATGGCACACAAAAAAGTGAAAGAAGCCAAAAAAAAAAAAAAAGAATGTTTACAAAAATATCTAATCTCCTCCTCGAAATCAAAAATAGTTTGAGATATGGTTAGGAAAATATCTGGTAAATAAAAAATCAACACCAATCAAACACCTTTCCCAAAGCAATAAAACAACAACTAACAAAAAAGATAAAACAAATGTACCTCCCGAAACCTTCTAAAAATTATTCAAGTAAAAACAGACTCCAAAATTTTTTAGACTTTATACAAAACGTAGAAAAATACTAACTGAACTTAAAATTCCAAAATACCAGAAATTACAACACCCCTTTCAGTTTAGCAGTATTGAAATTTTCCTTAAAAAGACGCCATAATTCAGCTGAAGGACTTGATGAGGACCACTACAAGTTTTGAGACAATTACCAGTTCCTTTTCTAAAACGTCTACCCAAAATATATAGCAATATATAAACACATGGTAATTTTCTGGATATTATAATACCAGTCCCCAAAAAAATACCCTTCTAACCCAGAAAAATAAAGACCTATTTCACTGACTTGTGCAAGACGATAGAGCGAATGATAAATGATAGATTGATTTGGTACCGGGAGACTAATGATCTAATTACTGGCTTCAGAAAAAAAAAAAAAAAGAAGTAATATGGGCCATTTACTTGAGGCGACTATAAGGGATTTATTCGTTTGAAATGAATACCTCAAAAATCCTCTTTGACCTGATGAAGGCTTATGATACAATGTGGAAATATAGTGTTATGAGGGATCTGTAAACTCGGCCTGTGAAGCTGACGAGCACAATTCATCAACGGCTTCCTTTAGAGTAGTAATTTCACCTTGGATAAACTCTCTCCAACTTAAAAACAAACAAACTAGAAGACGAAGTATCCTTAGGCAGAATATTGTCGGTAACACACTACAGTATAAAAATGAAGAAAATAGCCAAGAGCTTAACACTTGGAATAGAACGATATTTGTATGTGAACGACTTCCTCATTTGCTTACCAAATACATACCATCGAACATAAATTGTAGCAGTGTTTTAATAAGATAACAAATGGGCAACTGAAAATGGTTTTAGATTCTCAAAAAATAAAATTAAATGCCTGCATTTTGCCCGAAGAGAAAACTGCATGATGATCCTGCTCGAAGATTCGATCAGATGGAAATAAATCATTCAGCGTAAGTTTTGGGGAGTAATATTCGATAAAAAAAACTTGCACTCATTCCCCACCTAAATCCCCACCCTCAAAGAAGTAGCAAAGTACTGCAGTTACACTGGGTGTTGACTCTTACTTGACAAGGAGCAGACCGATAAATCTTACAAAAACTTTAAAGAGTTTTAATCGATTAAAAATGGATTACGACAGCATCATATATAGATCGATAAGAAAATTGAGCTTAAAACTACAGAACTCTACAATTTATGGAAGCTTAAGGCAGCTTTGATTGAATTCTATAGCTGATTTTTTGAACACTGAGCTCGAACCTCAGCAGAACCTGCCCCTTTTTTACCCGCGCGAAGGGAGATGCAGTTTGGACATGTGGTTCTATTCATAGTTATGGTAATGTTTTGCTGGCTATATTTTAACCTCATCGATAGACGGCATCCTAAAAGATGATTATCAGTAGTTCCCCACCTGAACTATTTGATCCTGGCCGTTGATCCATGGGGTTAATCTGCCTAGCAACAGGTGGGACGCACCGTTGACCCGTCGTTGGGTTTGTCCGCCTTAACGTTCACCTTGCTGCTTCCCACGGCTTCTGATGTATATGTTGTGGCCGGGGAGTAAATAGGTCCTTTTTCTTCCTTTACTTCTTGTCCCTCTCGCCCTTACAAACATTATGTCGTAACTTAGTATAAATTCACAGTTATGTTATTTTAAGATTCACCGAAGAATCCTTATTTACGGTTTCTCGAAATCTTAAAGGCATTTCATTTTTACACAAACTTAGATTTTCAAAGACAGTGAAATATTTCAAAAAGTATAAAAAGATCTTTAAGCTTGCTTCTTTTTAATAGTTCATTTGGAAACAAGGATTCAAATTAATTGACTTGTCTTTTCATTTAAATCACAGATAGTTTTCAACAGGTAATCTAATTCATACACAAAATGAAATATAAAACATGTATTTAAATAATAGTTAAGTGAAAGACAAAAATCAACTGACCCTGTAGTTGGCCATTTCAAAACAGAGCGACAAAAGATTGTTTAAACAAAAATTACTAATGTAGTCCTATGTGAGTCACGGAGCCCAATGTGGTGTGACTACTAGACGCCGTACTTATTGTGGCTATTGTGCTCGTGACTACCACATTAACTTCCGACTGTTTTCTTTGTCAAATTCTTCCTTGCCCATGGTGTGTTTAAAAGATCCACGGAGTGGGGTTGAAGTAATTCAGCCGGAACTTCTGACGGTCAGGTAATATGAGTGACTAGATTGTCTAGCAACTCAAAGAATAGAGAAAACCAGTTGTTTAACAAAAACAAAAATCGTTTTTATTGAAACACATTTGTGAGACATTAAATAACAAACAAACGATGTCTTCTTTCCTGGCAAACAAAAGAAGAAAGAACATCGGAAGAGTAAAAGTGACGATGAGGTGCAGTTAGCGTGACACAAATGTCTTAAAGGGACTTTGAATTTTCGTAACGTCTGAAGATTGATTGGAGTGCCTCTGGTCTAGAATGGAAGGGGTGCTTCTTTAGCAGTCTTGAGGTTCTTCTTGGTCTCTTTCCTCAACCATCCCGTTTTTATAGATCAATATCTGGATTAAAAACGGTTTCTGATTGGTTGTCCAATAAGAGAAAATTAGGAGTCAAATTCCCACTGGTCAACCAATCCTAGTTCAGGATTATATCTTATAGGTATAGGGAAACCCTTTTTAGATGCTTTGACCAATGAGAACAGATTTAGAGCAATGAGGTTGAACTAAAAATTCTCAGCCTCACCTAACTGGATGAGCCATGCCCAGCTCACCTTTATTTAGGGTGGAGCAAAATTAAATCTCCTTTTTGACATTGACCTTTAAGATAAAGACTAGAAAAATATATTTTACGAAATGACCCGTTACATCATTATGATCGATGAAGTTAGTTGACAACCGAAAAACTAAATAAATTCGCTGACCTTTAAAATCAAAAACAATTGTCTCGAACTTAACTGACCAATAAGAACAATCAACAAGCTTTTTAGGTCAATTTAAGCCTTGAACAAAAAGATACTTATTTTAAGGGTCTTTTTGTTTTTGATATATATATATATATATATATATATATCAATTTTCATATATTTCAAAAACTATAATTACTTATTTATTAAGTATTTAACCGCACGTCGTGTCACATCTAAATGTAAACGTACAATAAAACTAGCAACGTTTAACGTAATAATTTTAAATAGAATCGGCGAACTATCGGAGCTGAGAGCATTTGCGATAGATCATGACATAGAAATAGTATGCTTACAAGAACACATATACCTTATTGTCGAAGATATAAAATGCCACGATACCGGCAATGGATGGATGTTTGTCTTGAATTCTGCATGGAAAAACTGTCAACGCCGCAATAGGTAGTGTAGGTATGCTTATTGGTCCATAGGCTCTATACTTACTTAATAGCATCGAGAAAATAACCGAGGATGATGGTAGCCACATTTATTAGCAATCCCTGCACAACAATCATCTCCTGCAACTGCCCGATTAATGGTAATGATGAAACGGACCTCATCGCTGTCTATAACAATCTATCCTCTCTTGTTCGTAACATCCCGAAACCCAAAGTTCTAATCATCAATGGAAACATGAATGCCCAAATAGTTAAAAACGTAAACAACAAGTTCAGTTTACACAACTCGTCAAACAGAATTGGGGTACATCTATCAGATTTCACACAAGAAAGTAGATTAACTTGTTTTAATACTAAATTTCAGAAAAGAGAGGGAAAACTATGGACCTACGACTATGCAAATAACGTTAAAACACAGATAGACTACCTTCTCATTATTAAGAAATGGAATAATAGCGCATTGAACTGTGAGGCATATTCCTCTTTTGAGGGTGTGTCCTCCGATCCCCGAATTGTGCGCAGGAATGCGGCCCGATCAACAAAAAAACGCATACTATGACTAGTCCCTGCTTAACAATAAGGATATTAGAGATAAATATATAGTAACAGTAAGGAAGAAATTCGATTCACTTTAGGAGATTTTAGAAACTTAATCCGAATGACGAATATGAGAACATTGTCAATGCCCACATAGAAGTGGCAGCAGAATGCATACTAGCTAACCTAATAGCAAAACTCAGAGTCTCATTAGCGGTTTAAAAAAGACAAGCCAATTTGAAAACCGCATCTCAATGTAAAAAAGGAACCTAACTAATATCAACGCTCATAAACTTAAGTAGGCACAAAATGAACTAATCTATACCTAAAAGATCAACCTGAATACATCCAAAATTAGATCAATAAGATCAGTGCCTTGGTTTCAGATAGACAATCTAGGATAGCATGGCATGACTGTAAACGAAGTGAGTCGAAGGAAGAGTACTGCGAGATCTAAACTGAAAGCTACCAGCCAAGAAGAACGAATACATCTATGAAAACAACATATCGAGAATTTACTTGGAAAACCTCCGATTGTCACAGATGAACTTATCACGAAAATTATCAGTAATCAACTAGAGAGTTTACGCAAGAGGAACTCGACTTAGCACTAAAAATAATTTAAAAAAGAAAGCTGTAGGTCTTGATGAAATACCCCCCAAACCATGGAAAAAAAGGAAATTCTACGACATACTGCACCGATACTGCAACACCGTTTATAACCAGAACCCAATGGATAGATGAACAAAGGACTGCATCCTCCCTTTCACAAAGAAGGTTGACCTTGGAATAGCCTAGAACTACCTTTACTTCCTGAGCGGTCAAGCTCTTCAATACTCCACAACTTAACTGCATAAAACCTAAAAATAAGAAAATGCTTAGGGTAGAACCAAAATGGCTATCGGAGAAATCGATCCACGACATCAAAAATTTTGACTATCCACCGAATTTTAGGTGATCGAGCAAAAAATCTCGAGGTGACGTTTGTAGAATTCTCTAAGGCCTTTGACTCTAAACATAGTGGGAAGATGGAGTAAATACTTCTGGCCTGAGGTCTTCCCTAAGAAACCGTCGCTGCCAAAATGATGCTGTATAAAAACACAAAAGTAAAGGTTCTCTCACCGGGTGGAGAGACAGACGATTTTGAAATTGTCACAAGTGTGCTCCATCCCTGTTTATTATCTGCTTAGACTTCGTTTACGCGGGCAAATGCAAGAAGCAGAAGATACCCTGCACAAACTATAATGCTACGAGCTGTATTGAACAAGTTCTGGAGGCAACAACCCACAAAACAGCAGCTGTGCAGCCACCGACTACCCATCACGAAAACCATACAAATTAGACGAACCAGACATGCGAAACGCTGCTGTAGATGTAAGGACGAAATCATAGGCGATGTGCTTCTGTAGACTCTTTCATGCGGATGAGCAAATGTTGAAGGACCCGCTAGAACCTATCTACAACAGCTTTGTGTCGATACAGGATGTAGAATGGGAGACCTGCCCGGAGCGATGAATGATAGAGACGCTTGGCGAGAGAGGGTCAGGGAAATCCATGCTAGCGGCCCGACATGATGATGATGATGATGATGATGATGAAGACGGCTTTTAAGACCTCGCTAATCGATAGTTTTAATGTTAGACTAAGGACGATGCGAAAATGAAATGCACATCATCTCAACTTTTCGGAGTGACTCGATAAAATTGAAGGCAAATATCCTAGTCACACACCCATCTTAACAGATGGTTCCTGACACGAAAACTCAACAAGATGTGCAGCAATATAGTAGAAGAAAAAAATCATTAAATCCCTCCTAATTGAACCCTCCATCATCTTCAGGACTGTTGCTTGTGCCATGGATCCAACACTCAAACTTGAGAGGAATGAAATCATCCCCAAAATTATTAATCAGATATTTAATATATACATACTAGGGAGACTATTATTCATGGGAGTTTTATTAACCAATTCCCACCGGATACCATAACATCGATTCGGCGACTCGAAAGGATAAATACAAAAATGTATAGACAAAGGATGTTTATATTGTTTAATAAAAAATGTATTAACGATGAAATGCTGCCAAAATACACACACAAACACACATACTCATATATATATGTTTGTATATATATATATATATATATAATATGCGTCTAAGAAACAAGACCATCGTAAAAGTATTCTTTTAAAAATTGTCTAGTAACTTTCATCTCGCAATATATACAACGTTTATAAACCAATATATCTACTCCTGGGAGTACTCGCTTACAAGTCATATATATACATACAGAAAACAAGATTTGGCATTAAATAACCCACAAGGGTTGATGTGCTATTAAAGAAAATAACCAAACCGAAGTGGTTACATCATCCACCACATTTTGCTTTGACCCTGACTGGGCTTCACAGGCAATCGGTAAGGTCCGATCTAATTAATCGGCTTTGTCATGTCAATCCGTTATTCTTGTGGTGAACAAGTACCAAACCTAGTTTTATCTTAAAGGTCTTAGAACATTGTGTTATGTTTTGACCTTTTGACTCGGCCAAAAATGCTGTAGATGAGCATGTAACAGTTGTACCTGAGAGACAATTGCACTAAGATAGCCCTACTTGAAACCATTTAATTGTGTGCAAACAAAATAATATTATTAACGGTTGCAAATAAATCATTGCTATTAAATTAGACAGGAATACTTAATGAATAGAATTAATAATGTTAAATAGAAATACTTGGGTAAACAAATGTGCTCTAACTCTTTTAAAAATAAAGTTACCAAAAAGCTATTTGCCTAAAAATCATATATGTATATATATATATATATATATATATATATATATATATATATATATATATATATATATATATTTATCTATACGTGTTAGTATGTGTGTGCGCGTGTCTTTGATTCAATAGGATAGAAAGTGCGTGTCTGCCTATTCTATCTTGGTTCCGTCACCTTCCTAAATTCTTTCCATCCAGAAGTCAAATAACCCGCACAAAGACTTGAACAAACCAAAGATGGCTCCCTTTTCAATAGCTACTACACCAAGATGTAGTGGAGGTCGCTACTCCATCCCGTAGATTGCTTCCCTATACCCTTGATCCTTATCTTATAATGTTGAGTGTTAAGCAAGGTGGCATCAAGTACCATCTTTTGAGTCTTTGGTATGAATCGAACTGGGATTGAACCTCAAATTCCCCGACCATTGGCGAACACACTCAAATATGTTTCAAAGAGAAAATACTGTCGATATATATAAACACGATTTGACAATAAACAAAACACAAGGGTTAACATGCTATTAAACCAAATAACCCAACCAAATATCCAACACACAAGTGATCTATGTATCATATATAATATCTATGTAAACTTATTTAAGTATCATGTCTATATAATTTGAATTTCTTCAGAAATATTCACTTGCAACATAAATTATACCAAACCAAAATTTCCTGATAGATATATCAGTGAAAATAACCATGCAATCCTATTTTATTCTTAAAAGATAAAGGAACATGTTTTTTTCTTTATTTCATAATTTATGTTTTAAAATAGTTTCATAAATATGTCTTTAGAGAAATTACAGAATTTCGAAAATAAAATCAGTTTTCTATGAAATTCGAATTTGTATCCACCTTCCACTGCGGTTTACTATTTCATGTAGAACATTTTCATCATTTATGCGACAAAATCTGTAGATAATGAAATAATTTCATGATCATTTTATCCACGAATACCTTTATTCTTATCTATAAGCTTCATTAAATAAGTTTCCAGACTTTTTTCGTATGGGCACTTTTATTGATAGTACACACATGAAAATCTAGTCCCCTTCAAAGTAATCTCCTCCGACTGCAATGCACTTGTTTTACTGTTCCAACAACTTCTGGAAGGTCCCTTGGAAGTCCTCTTGTGTGAGCGTGTCAATGACCTTCGTCACAGCCTCTTTCATCGCCTCAATTGTCTCATAACGACAGCCTCTAAGGTTTTCCTTGAGCTTAGGGAATTAGCAAAAGTCACAGGGAGCAAGGTCTGGACTATAGGGAGGGTGAGGAACTGTCTTGATGCCCATCTTTGTCAAATAGTCTGTGACAAGGATGGAGTTGTGGTCTGGTGCATTGTCCAGGTGGAAATGCCACTGACCCGATTTCAAGAGTGCTGGCCTCTCTTGACGGAATCTCTTCTTTTAAAGCCTCAACATAGTATTCCTTGTTGACAGTCTGTTCAGTGGGAACCCATGCATGTGGATCATAGCAGTGCTGTCAAAAAAAGGGGTCATCAAAAGTTTGCCCTCCTTGAATATCTTATGCCACTCAAAAACTGATGCTCAATTCATTCAAGATGATCCAAAAGCAGTCTGAAGCATTCCACACTTTTCTGTTGCATTTTTTCCAAGTTTAAAATAGAATTTTATTGGATATCGTTCTTCTGAAGTGTCCCCACGTCCAGATTGCATTTTTGAAATTCACCAGCTGTGACAATCAGGCTTTAGTGGGGTGTATTCCAATTGCTGCTGTAGCTGTTCATTTGAAGCTGAAATCATAAAAATTGGTCAGTCATCTCATAAGATGTATAGCAATAACATACTTAATTTTCAAGAGTCTACGACAATTTTAAATGCCTGTAAAAAAAAGTCTGGAAACTTATTGAGGGCATCTCGTAAATCTACACCATTTTTTTATTCTACTATTGTTCTAATATTAACAGAACTACATAGTTACCTTGTAGAATTGCGCGATTTATTGTATCATTTAAGCAGGCTGAGCATTTTTTCAATAGGATTATCATAAACAGAAATATACTTGAGAATTAAATCAAATCGACTTAAAAAAAGAATTCCAATGATTGCAAATGAAATATTTGTATTTTCTTTAGGTTCAAATACAAATATTTATTTTATATTTATATGAAAGTGTACTCCACTTTTCAAATCTTTATTTTTACTCTTCTTGAATTTTAAGAGCTCTGTTCATACTAGTTTCCCTGATATTCGACACGATGTAAAGGGAGAAAACAATTTCTAATTTATGTAGGAAAAATTTGTAAGTTCTCTCTGATCCCAAATATAAACCTCCTTTTATGGTTGCCTGTCTCGATGTCGAAGGTTTATCGTCTTTTGCGGTTCATGTGGACTGATTAGCATTTTTTCCTCATAAAGTTCTTTGTAGACAGTCAAAACATCTAGTAAAACTGATATAAACAACCGTACTCTTTCAAAATAAAACTTATGCTTCTCTGTAATTATTTCATCATTGTCAACTGTAGAGAAAATTCAGCAGTTATTTTTTGGAGGGAGGGGTTAGGAACAATTTTTGAAAAAATCACATGTACTTTAATGTTATTTTTTCCTTTGCTTTACAATTTATCGGTTCATAAAATGATTTATGGGGATGTTTCCCTTTCAGGTGGCGGGAAGAAGCTGAGATGTTTTGTTTTTAATTTTATCTTGATTGTTAACAGTAGTGAGCAAGTTATAATGTTTGATTGTTTGCTTGCTTTTGGGGGTTTTGTACATTATACGTTGATATTTACATTTTTGTATAATTGCTTTAGTTTTTGCATACATTTTCAAGTCTTCCTTTCTAATACAAATACTTATAAAATATTTAATTGTCCCATAAATCGAACCCTAATAGGAAATACTACACCGAATCAGAGTGGACCTGGGAGTAATGGTAATAAAGAAAACTGGAGTTTCATCACTAGATGCAGTAAAGGACACTTGATTGCTTTACTATGTCAAGTTATAACTAGTCTACTTAGTCATTTAGAGAATTTGTAATTTTTAGTAAGTTTTTCTTTGCAGATATAGTGTTGCGGGTTTTCGATTTGCTAATGTGATGGATGCAGTTATCTATTTATTGTTATTATAACAAATGTCTGCTCTCAAATAACGTATATACCCTTCGTAAATGAATATACCTTTGGTAAATGTGTGAAACTCCAAATACCCTCCATCTATGGGTTGAATAATATCACTGATTTTCTTCTACTAAAATATCTTTGACATTAAATAAACCTCGAAGTTTGATTTGCCATTAAACAAATAAACCAATCCAAATTAAAACAAACAACGTATTTACATTAACAATATGACGGCTTCTCAAAGAGAGTTTTTGTCTGCTTCTCTTCTGATTAACTAGTTTGGCCAAATATAGCTTTATTATGGGAATATTTTCCAACAGAACAGGAGTTCGACAGACGACTTTTATTGACCATCTTAATATATTCTGACTAGATAATTCTATTTCGAAATGTTATCACGGAATTTCGTCAGGTGGTTTGGTTTATTTAACGGCATTATCAATTCATCAGGTTGGCATTACCAAAATTTTATTCATTTCGAAATATTTGAATATTTTCAATGATTCATTACAGTTTTTAACAGTGTACTTTAAAAAAAAAATTCTATGATCATTTCTTTGCACACAGTTATATGATATCAAGTATTCCAATCTAATACAAACAATTTTTACACTGTGTATGGTTTTATGTGTTCATATGTAATACCCAAGGGTTCTTACTCTTCAGCAGACGATTCAGTCGGTGTATTCTAAGCTCCGCTGACCTGGCTGTTAGGACAGTGGATATTCGATCCTTTCTTGTGTACCCTATTTCTTTTCCTTGTCCAGTCGGTTACAGCTGTAGAAAACGCTGACTGCAGCTCTGCAGAAAAGTAAGGCCTCCAACAAGACCACCTGTTGGCTATTGGTGGTGGCTTGTAATGCTTGTGAACAGGATCCTTCCATATTGGAGAAATGTAACATTCTATTTTGTCCCTTATTGGACTTGACGCCTAGTCGGAGAAGCCTGATCCAATCAATCGGCTGGTCATGTCCAGCACAAGAATCTGTGTGATTGTGAACACTAACGGAACGCACTGAGAACAAGCTCGACGTGAGCGACACAAGAATGCTACGTGCTGTTTTTATCAAATCCTTGAAGCAACATCCAACAAAACAGCAGCTTTATGGCCACTTTTCTCCCATTTTGCAAACTATGCAAATAAGATCAAACAAGTTATGTGAGCATTGCTAAAGAAATAAGGACGAACTCATTAGTTAGGTTCTTTTATGAACTACTAAACATGGACACACTAGTACTTGTAGACTAGCAAAGACTTACATTTATCCAATCTGTGAGGATACTGTATGCGGTTTAATTGTGATGTGTGTTTTGGATGGATGGCAAGAAAGTATCTGAGAACTCTCAACTGAAAACATGACTTGATCTTGATGATGATGATGATGATTGTGTGTATAATTTTGGATATAACTACTTTAATTTTTACTCGTAAATTTTTCTTTATTATAAATAATTATTTTAATAAATAAATATAAAGCAGAAATAAAATTAAAAGCAAATAACTGGTGAAATTGATATAAACTGAAAATAAATTGAAAATAAATGAAAAGCCAGGAAATAAGCAAATTGGAAATCAATTTAAATCTAAATCAAAAATTGGAATCGAGTAGCGAATGCCTCGTGTATGTTTACAATTGTAAAAAAAATCCAAAAAACAAAAAAAAAAAAAAAAAAACAAGCATAAAACAAAATGAAAACAAGACAAAACAAAACAAACGAAAACAGAAAGAAGACACAAAACAATGTCAAACTGATTGAAGTTGCTGAGTAAAAATCTGTAAATAATAATTAAAGAATAAAACATTTACTGAAAAGAAAAACACAAAATTTTCTCTTGAATTTTGCTTTTCGAAAAAACTTCGTTGATTTTGTATAATTAAAAATGTGTGTGGCCCTTAAATAAAATTCAAACTTTCTTAAATAATAGGCATTGTAGAAATAAGCCATATAACAGGTATGTACGGAATTAATACTGCCAATACTTTACAGGTACTGAAATAGCACACACACACACACACAAATTTATATATATATATATATATAATTAAAGTATCTCTTTATATGTAATAATAGTATATCTCTATCTATAATCATACTGAATATATATATATATATAAACATTTTTTCATCATACAACGTGTGAAAGCACTTGAGATACTCTGCCCTCATCGGCCGCCAACCAGAGTTGATAACACAGTTTCGGTAGCTCATTACGGTACTGCCACTCCTGGCGTTACCAAGCAGCTATTGCCACCGGACAGGGTATTTAGAGAATTTTATATATATATATATATATATATATATATATATATATATGCGCCAGATCAATTAAGAGCAGAGACTCCATTGGACATTAATCTTCATTTTTAGTGTGCAGTTTGTGAATTAAAAAAAAAACGCGTTTACTTTCGGATGTTGATGTTATTTCGCGTTTACAGTAACCGTTTCTTACGTAATCACAGGGCAATGGTGTTTCTGCATGTATTTCCTTCATGCTGAAAATTTCTCGCTTTCGAAAAAATTTCAGCATTAAGGAAATACACGCGGAACCACCATTCCCGTGTGATTACGGAAGAAACGGTTATTGTAAACGCGTAATAAGAAGATATAAAACGATAAAAACTCAGGACTTTTTTAAAACTCTTTAAAGTAATTATTAGATTAGATCATCAATGTTCACGCTTTCGATCCTCAGGTGGGCAAGTATTCAACACGTCTGTCTTTTTCAACTGGAAAAATATACTCTTTTATACTCTTTTTCGGTTACGCAACTATGACAATATTCGCATATATATATATATATATATATATATATATATATATATATATATATATATATATATATTGTATAAATGAATTTACACGTTAATGCCGTTAGGCAAACATTTCTCCATGATTAACAATGAAAGATATTATACTTTAAAATTTCAATTACTAACAATGTAAAGGTGAAAGTGTTTTCCTTCTTTTAATCATTTCTTCATAAGAATATCCTCAACTCTTGATTGTAGCATATTTGGACTCTGTTAATTGGCCTTTGGTATGTATTGCCTTGTAACACAGTAGATTGGAGTCGGAGTCTAGCTTACTAGATTTAATAATGAAAAAAATATTCGGCATTGATTTTAGAAGATTGGGGGAGTACATTGTTTTTTTAAAGAGTGATGCAATATATTGTCGCCATCAGAAGGAAGAGAAGAATATTGTTTGTTTTTTGGCTAGCAGAAAAATTGCAAAAGCGTTGAAATTGATTCTTCTAACCTGGAAAGAAAGAAAGAAAGGGGAGGGTTGGAGTCGGAGAAAACACTTGTCAAAACAGAGGATAATCAGGAAATAAAGGTTATAGGAGGTTAGCCCAGGTGAAAGTTGGTAGCCTTAGAATAATCAACGTTGGAGAAATGGAAAATTTTTTGTTGATTTTGGAAGTGATGACGTATGAATCACGCGAGGAGAAAAACACTTTAAGAGATAAAAAGGTCAAAGAAGATAAGTAGCTTCATGATTTCTTTGGACTAAGCACATGGTAGTTAAAAAGACGATAAAATAACTAATTAGGAGACAAACGTACGACGACTTAAAAAGCTATTATGAAACCACACATCGTGTGATTGGGTGTAAACCGAGGAACGGTATAGCCATATTTAATGTCTTTATTGTTTTACTTGCTTTCTTTATCCGCCTGATCATTCCCCATCCTCCTTTTCCTTTCCTTTTCTTTCTCTTTTCCTTTTCTTCGTTTTTTTTCTCTTTTTCTCCTTTTCCCCACCTTTTTTATATATATATGTAAAAGGAAAACTATATTTGAAGATTTCGTTCTCAAAAATTGCATGTTAGCCATCCGATGAGGCGGAAAATAAAATATCTCTTCAAAATGGATCTATAATGGCACTATAAGTGTGAGTTGGATGTCTTCGTGGTGCAATGGTTAAAGCACTGGACTGCGGAATCGTAGTAAGCAAGTTCGAATTCTAGTCGCTCTTTCACTTTCGGACAAATATTTTTGGGAAAGGTATGAACCTCTCTATCCTCTCTGCCATGGCTACGATAGTACCACTAACGTAATTCTAGAAGGATGGATTGGCCATTAGATTACCCCGAGACAGTCGATACGCCATTAAACAACACACAAACAAATATAACTGTGGTTGAGTTTTCTTCCATTTACGTTCCATATGTAAATATATATATATATATATATATATATATATATATATATATATATATATTTGAAAAAACAGGAGGATATTCTGAGGATGAATAATATTTATTTATTTATGTATGAGTAATATGCCATCGTTTCTTATTCCGTGTTTTTTGCAAAAAATCATTTTCAAATGAAAAAATGACGTGAAAATATTTGATAATTCATATCATTCCATTATCGTTAAGTGTTTTAAAATGGATGTACAAAATTTTTATTTATTTGTTTATTACACATGCTATTCAGAAAATCTTTTCATCTTTCTATTTTCCAAAAATTAGTAACGTATTTGCTGTAGATTCGACATTTTTTTAGAATTCTTCTAATCATTTTGAACTTTAATTTTTTTCCAAAGTAACATTTACACATTGTTTAGAAATAAAATAAAAACAACAATGTTTTAATTTCTTATTACAACTAAACATATTCTTTAATATAAAATGTATTTGTTGTTATTTGCTTGAAAAATCTTGTTAAGAAAATTTTTTGAGAAAAAATCACATCTAAACAATTAAAATCAAGTATGATTTATCAATAATTAATAAAGGTTCACCTAAATGACGGATATTGTAACTATTTCGAACTAATTTAACTAAATAAGGAGGCAAGTTGAAAAATAAAAAGCAGAATAAAAAAACTGTGATAGCATTACTATTTGAAATTATGTTAGATTTTGTACTTTTTATTATGTGTATTGACTAAAATTTTAAAATCTTTAAAATCAAAACCATTATTAGTTTCTAAATTGTGTTTCAATAACACTGAGTCATCGTTTCTGAAATCTTTTATGTGTTCATATTTTTTGATCGATCTTAAAACATCAACAATATAATGTTTTTTTTATGCCCTGTACACTTCATTGAATATACACCTGTTTCAGATTTGATATAATTGTGGATATTGTGATCAATTATGTTCCAAATTGTTATAGAAAAAGGTTTTAACTGTTTGGATATTAAAGACGTCTACATTTTTTGGATGATGTGTGAAATTGAAATGTCGGGTAAAATAATAAATCTACGTCAATAATTATTGTAGGAAATTGTTATTGCAAATGTTGGCAAAACTTTGTCGTTTATGAATTTAAAAAACTTTGTTTTAGCTCTTTCAATAAATCATTTGGGATATTAAAGTTGATCAAAGGAATTTTCTATACAATCATTTGAAAATTAGTGGTTACAAATTCTAAAGTTTCTAGCCAATGATAATTCCATTTTTTGATCTTATTATGTGAGTAAAAATAGGCACGATGATTTCTATTGATAAACTTTAAATTGATGATAAGTTTTAAATTCTATATTGTTATCCTTTATCAATAAAATATCTTAAACGAAAAGATGTTAGTTTCTAGTTTAAAGATGATATCTATCGTAGGTTTTATTTTATGTTTGCCCAGTCGGCTGGGGCTGTAGAATACATCGACTGCTTCTCTGTAGAGAGGTAAGACCCGCCCAAATGAGTATCATGGATCTGACACTAAACCATCTGAAGGTGAGGTTCCAGTAATGCCGGAGCCTTGGGGAATGCGGAGTACCCTCTTATTGCCATCACTCTCCGGTGTTCTCCGACCCAGAGTGGTAGTACATGATTAGGGTCCTACCTATCGGTTAAATAGAAGTCAACCTTGGTTGAGTTCACAGTTTTTGCATTTAAACTGCGTATTTATGTTAAACTGATTTGCTCAAAATAGAACTGTTTTGAGATCTAAACTGTGTAATTATGCTAATCTGAATTATCTGAAATAAAACTGTTTTTACATTAACTCTGGGTATTGCTGAGTCAGCTGGGGATGTAGAATACACCGACCGCACCTCTGCAGAAGGGTTCGACCCCCGCCAATAAGTATCCTGGATATGACACTAAACAATCTGATGGCGAGTTTCTAGAGATGCTGGTGCTTTGGGGAATGCGGAGCACCTCTTCATTGCTATTGCTCCCAGGTCCATTCTGGCCCGGCATGGTAGTACCTGATAGGGCCCTATAAATTGGTTAAATAGAACTAACTGCATACTTATGTCAAACTGAATTGTTTAAATTAGAACTGTTTGACTAAACTGAATAGCTTGAAATAGAAATGTTTTTGACAATTAAACTTTGTACTCATGGTAAACTGAGTTGTTTAAAATAGAACTGACTCTTTGCATAAAAATGAATTTAGCGTTAAGTAACCTATAAGGATTTGTATGCCATTAAAAAAACAACCAACCAAATTATTTTGTGTAATTCATTTGTAACGTCGTTTAGTCATTATTTCATGGGTTTATAAATGGTGTATCATCCTATAACAGAAATATCTAGAATCTGTGAGTATATTAAATTCAAAAGAGCCAGACTCAAGAAATTTCAGAAACAAGGCGTCAAGGATTCCTCGAAGTGGGTAACGCATTGGTAGACCACATTTTTCTCTTGAAAATCCATTAGATTGAAAAATAATATTTACTGCAGGATGTTCAAATTTTGATTATTTGTTAACTGATAAAGGCAAGGAAATGTTAGTTTTCTGGAGATGATTTTCTAAATGTTTAATGCATTTACCAATGCACACACACACACACACACACACACACACACACACACACACACACACACACACACACACACACACACATATATATATATATGTATGTATCATCTTCAAACGAGAATTGGTACGTTGCTATGTATCTACCATTCGGATTAAGTAATATAACGGAAAAAGACAACGAAGACCTTTACAGTGACTACAGATTACTGCAGCTTAACATTATAAGAAAAAATTCCACTTCAATGTTAGGAATTTTTAAAATTGAGATCAAAACTAACCTAAAAGGGATAAAGTACCTTCCAAAAGGAAGATAATTACCATAGAGAAACCATAGAAATGCCCAATGAAAAAATAAAAACAGTTTCTGACAATCCACTTTCAGTTTTTAAATAACTGCCAAAGTCAATTTATAAAATTGTCTGTAAACGTTAGTAAAAAGAAATATTCCATATGACAAAAACTGAACATGAAAAAGCTCTAAAAAACAATGGGCCCCCATTTAAGCTGTCATTCATAAATGAGAATGAATAATAGCAATAATAATAAAAAATAATAGTTGTAGTAGTTGTAGTAGTTGTAGTTGCAGTATTAATAAGTATAGCAGTAATAACGATAATTAAAAAATCAAGGAGAGAGAGAGAGAGAGAGAGAGAGGGAGAGGGAGAGAAGAAAGGGTGAGAAAAGAAATATAATCTTGTTTGAGCCATTCTTCAACAATGTTTTCGAAACCAAGGTGGGGAGAATCTTAATCAATTTAATAGACAAACACTGCCCCAAATGACATATATTGTATTGTATGATTTATGGAAATACTATAAAATTAAGTTATAGCTTCGTCGAAAACATTCTGCTGATAATAAAAAGCACAATAGCAGGAGAATAAACAAAACCAAGAATAAAAGGTTCAACCCACCCATGTAATTAGACATGTAAATAGGAATTACCCGTTTGTGATTCACAGAGAACGTTATGCATGAAGCCATTGTGAAACGAATGAATTGGCCCAACATAATATATTTAGGTTTAATCGAACAACTATGGAAACAGATTTTATAATCATAAAATAAAGTCCAGCAAGAAATGATGCGCCAACAGCAGAGTACAAAGTAAATGTACGATGATAAAGAGAAATTAAACATATCACTCGAAGTTCAAAGTAAAATTAAAGAATTGTAGATGTATTTAGGGGAGAAATTCCCAATCAGAATCCTCAAATCAGAAATCCGAGATCATTAACAAGTTTACACATGAAAATAAACACTTTTTGTGTCAACTAATTTCTTACTACAAATGTTTGGTTTAAATAAATCCAATAATTTCATATTTATATGCTTTTGTAAACACTAAATGCGACTGCTATTATCTTCTTAATGATGATGGGTGATTTGGTTACAAATAAGAACTGATTTTGAAAAAGTCAACTATGCAAGCTTTTGTCGAACAATAAAAAATTTGTGTAACAACCTCTAACACTAAAAGCTTGTGTTAAACAACGGGTTATAGAGCTTTTTCAAAAATTATTTATTTTAAAGAAAGACGGTTTTGACCATGATCTGGATATAATATAGCTGCCTGTCTGTCTGTCTGTATATATATATATATATATATGCTAAATAAGCTTTTTTAAAAAATTCATTTTTGCTCAAAACCAGAACTGTGGGGAACACAATCAGAATACTAGTTGCAATCGGCTAGCTCTTGGCTTTTAGCTTTTTGCGAGGCCCCGGAGCCTGTTCTGGACTTCGGTCCGGAGCGTGGCTCTGCAAAAGGAACAATGGCAGACTTGGGGCCTTTAATTAGGCACCTAGTTTCGACTAGGCTACCTTCAGGTGGGCGAGCTGCATTTTTGTCTCCTTTGTCACCCATGTACGGCACTAGACCAAGCGACTAGTTTAAGCCGTAAACTGGCATACGTGCCCGGACCCACATTTGGGTTCGTGAAACTGCTTGCCTCATCAGGCTCACATTGCACTAAGTGAGCCGATGAACAGCACAGACCAGCAGGGTTCGAGTCTCGGCTCGTTCCCGACCTCCCCTCCACTTTATCCCCACTTTAATCGGCCTTCGGGCTTTTGACCTTGTGTCAAGTCGTGTCTGGTGGGAGGCAGCGACAAATAATCGGCTAGTCTTGGTCCCTTACTCTATGTGAGGTGCCATTTATATATATTTGAGGTCAATCCGAAAGTAATTCGTTTATTTCCTCAAAATCTACAAGAGATACAGGAAGCATAATTACATTGTTCAAAAGATCAGCTCTTCAGCTACAAATCGCCATCTTCCTCACATAGTCGGCTGCATTTTCACTAGCGAGGAACATGTTCAATGTGCTGGATCGATGTTTCGTTTGTGAAATTGGGAGATGTCAGTTGCCTAAGTTGCTGTCACTTCGATTCAGTTAAGCAACTTCTGGCCATGTGGCACCCACTCTGCAAAATTTGCTCAGAACGGTCAGCAATTTAATTATACAAGATCTGCTTCTTTCACCTTTCTAGTGTAAAATGAATTTTCTTTAGAGCACGAACAAGGTTAAAAAACCAGCAAAAACAAAAAACAAAAACTTTTACTGCATACTCTGATAATGTCACGTAAAAACATTACTTGATTTAAGACCAGTTGGGGTGTTCTCTGTAACATACCTTTTTCTATCTATTTATCTATCTATGTCCAGTTTGTTCATCTATCTATCTATCTATCTATCTATCTATCTATCTATCTATCTATCTCACCCTTGAATAAGTACATATCAAATAGTGTTTTAAGATATTTTTCTAAACTAAAGATACCAGGATTTTATTATATCTGTTTGTACATAATACAAGCAAAAGGAATATTATCAGGCATTATCTATAACAAAATTCTAAAGGATTAAAAGTTTGCTAACGAAAATACAAATATGTTGCTGTTAAAAATAAGGACATTTCTACTCGAAAAAGGTGTAAATGATTAAATAAAACACCAATCTACAAATTTATAAGTTTTTATTTCTTTAAATCAAGTGAGAAGTTTGTTGAAAAACAGAAGTTATAAAGTCTTTTCTTTAAGAAAAGCAAACATTATTCAGAGGGTAAGTATTTTAAAAGAGAAAGAGAAGCTTCATACTTGAAATGTAGCCGTTATTGTTTGCCTAATCTTAAGGGATATATTTTTTGTGCGTGTAAAAGTTCTCTATGTAAGTGTATCACTCTGTGTGAGAGAGAGAAAATATATATTTATGCGATAAACGTAAATGAGCCGGATGCTGAAGAAATTTTCACCAGCAAGTTTAAGCTGAAGTAGCAATACTGATAAATCTTTGTAAACAATAACATAGTCGTTTAATTTAAGAAATTTAAACGATGTTGAAATCAAATGCATCCCTGAAAGAAAATAACCGAGATTTTCGTTCAAAAGAAATAAACCAAAATGTTGTTGAGTCGATATAAAATAGATTCATACCGACAGAAGTAAATATTTATTTCTTTGCTATTAATAGTATGAGGTAGGATTGAAATTAGATAAAAATTGGTTAAAATGTATTTTTTAAAAAAATCTATAAGAGAAAAGGTTTATTAGATTAATTTGTGTTTTGATTCTTCGTTGCAAGTCAAACATTATTGTCGGCGAAGTATCTCAGAAAAAATTAAAAAGGAGCGCGAATGCACCGATTCGTCCATAAAGGCAAAAAACAAAACAAAACAAAAAAACCAGATACAAAAATAGCAGCTTCTCTTTTTTACGCCAAAATTAACACTTTTTTAATATGGAAATCAGTTGATTTCCATAGATTCCAACATTCTAATAGTTTATTACATTTTATATTTATTGTGCGACCGAAACTTACCTGCATCATGGACTCTTCCAGCACTATATTACTTGCGTAGTCATATCCTGATACGAGTAGTAGTGGGAGAAGTAGTAGCAGTAGTACAAGGGTACTAGAAGTACGACTACTAATATATGGACACTATCCTTTGTAGCTTCCGTTAATATATCTTTCTTACCTCTAAAGCGTTTTGCGTGTTTTCCTTCAGTGTACCGACTTTGGGTCCACATCAATATATAAGTATATTGTCAAATAAAACTTAATTTGGATATACACGTTTGGATATTAAGCACGCAGTGTTCAAATACTTCTAATTAATATACAAGATTTAGTGTGGAGAATTTTATTTAAAAACTGCCTCAATGTAGAAAAGAGCTCAACTGATTTAAGGGAACGTAGTATCAAATGATCTCGCCACGACTGGTGTAAAGTAAAACAAAACGGTTATCGATATTGGGAAAAATTGAGAGAAAGTGGAAAGAACAAAATGATACATATACAACAAGGTGTACGAGGCAAAAGCTGATCTAAAATTTTATTTTTTATATCAGAACATTTGTGGAAGGAGACCAAGAAAATTGGGTGTAGATGTTGCTAATGTAGCAAAACAACAGTAAAATGTTCTTTGAATAAGATAGGCTTATATCGGTGATGATTGTGGAGGGAACCACAGCTGAACGTGAAACATAAATAGGTTTGTTCAAAGATTTCACCAGAGAATTAAAAAAAGTGAAAATATTTGCACAGCGTCAAGTAGTCTGGTGAAACAAAAGCCCTAACCGTTTTAGACTTATGTCTGCGTCAATTGTACAAGGAATTATGTTTGGTTTCAACGTTCAAACATGGTTTTGGAAAAGCCATGTTGTTGGATTGTATGAATTCTAATTATATTGAAGAGCTGCATTTCATCAATGTAATCACGAATACTGAAGAGTACGCTAGAATATTAAAAAAAAAAGTTTTCTTTTCTCAAACGCATGTTGAGTGAACTTAACTGTAAACGATAAAAACGAGAAAGAATTGAAAGGGCACATATAATTTTGAATATATTCCATATCTATTGAAGTCAATGTCATTAATATTATAAGCAGTAGTAAAAAAAGAAAAAAAAAGCGGCTGTGAAAATATTAATTTGAAAGAAATTTTTTGACTGGGGATAACTTATTTTTGGACTTCCTGTTGATGAAAGACCGTGACATTATTAGGTGATGTTTTACTACATACACATACACACACACACACACACAAGCTCGCAGACACACACACACACACACACACACACACACACACACACACACACACACACACACACACACACGTATATATATATATATATATTCTCTTACAATATTACATTAGAAGTACTAGTTTTGCATTAAGTCTCATTAAAGAAATTTCTATAGAGTTATATTTCCACACAATTTGCATTTATTCAAATAACGTCATTAGGAATTCTTATTTTGCATTGCAAATTTGTCTTGTCTTGAAACAATAAAAAAGTCTCAGAGTTTAGAAATATCTCATTTTTCTTTAAGGCGTTTCTTTTATTGTGATTGATAAAAAGAAAAACAAGAAATATAATTGAAAGACAGAAAGAGAAAAATATAAAATGGAGACATAATATAAAGCGGAAATGAATGAAAAGAAGAAAGAAACAAATGAGGATGGATGAAACAAAAAAAAAATGAATGAATGAAGAATGGAAGGAATGATCGTCTTTAAATTGCAACAATCGTCAATTTGTTATACGAATCTACAGTAATCCTCTTCATCAATATTTATTTTGGAATAAAAATTTTGTAGTTTTCGGTTTCAATAAATTTTAGTCTTTTATTAGCAAAGTATAAAAAAACATTATTGGAAGAAACCAGAGGTAAAGTGTGTGGTATGAAACTTCTTATAAGAGTTGCGAAAAGGAGTCATTGCATTGACCCTTTCCATAATGCGATATCGTCGTAAGCGAGTTTGAGCTTCTGTCGGGCTTTTATTTCGGATTAATATCCTTAGAAAAGTACGAATTCCCTTATTTCCCAACGCAGCTATTGGTCAAATAGTACCCCTATAGATTTTTTACAAGGATGATTTTGGCATTAAATAACCAGTGAAAGTTGATATGCCTTTACCCAAAGAAAAGAAACAAAACCCAACATTTCCAAATGGTTCATATATTTACTACACTAATATTTAGATGCATTTTGGTCTTTTCAATTCTCTGTTTCTCTCTCTTTTTTTGACATTTTTCACACACATGCATACATAAACACAATTACACACGCATTTTCCATTGACGCCGCATTTGACGGGCTTCTCAATATTTCGGCGTTTTTGACAATAATCGAATGTAAACCGATATGTGTATATAAATTTTAAAGACAACATTTTCTCGCAATAAAACAACAACAGCCACAACAAATTCAATCTCCGTCGTTAAGTGATTGCAAACCTCGATCTACTCATTGTCAATTTATCTATCAAGGTTTTCAATAAGTTAAACTTCATCAGGCAGAGTGTCATACTGAATGTTACACTCACCATATCAATAGATAACCTCTTTGCTATAAATAATAAACTTGTAATCTATCGCTTTAAAATCTATTAAGTATATCTTTATATTAATTTATTCAAAATATCAGGTGATATTTATTGACAACATCAAAATGATGCCATAAACACGAGGTGCATACGATAAGTTTCCAGACTTTTTTTCGTATGGGCATTTAAAGTTGTCATAGACTCTTGTTTTTAAGATTTCAGGTTAAAATGAACAGCTACAACAGCAATTGGAATACACCCTACTAAAGCCTGATTGTCACAGCTGGTGAATTTCAAAAATGCAATCTGACACTTAAGAAGAACGATATGCAATAAAATTCTGTTTTAAACTTGGAAACAATTCCACAGAAACGTATGGAATGCTTTAGACTGCTTTTCGACTATCTTGCATGAATCGATCATCAATTTTTGAGTGGCATAAGAGATTCAAGGAAGGCAGGGAGTCCGTAAGGGATGATGAGAGGTGTGAGAGGAGTAAGGAAGTTAATAGATCAGAGTTGATTAGCCAAAGGGTTAGGGTTAAGGTTACTATGTTGAGGTTTTAAGGGAATTCAGGAAGAGATTCCTTGGGAAGAGGCCAGCACTCTTCAAATCCGGTCAGTGGCATTTCCACGAGGACAATGCACCAGTCCACAACTCCATCCTTGTCACATTTGACCAAGATGGACATCAAGACAGTTCCTCCGTCTCCCTATAGTCGAAACCTTACGCCCCGTGACTTTTGGTTATTCCCTAAGCTCAGAGGCTGTCGTTATGAGACAATTGAAGAGATGAAAAAGGCTGTGACGAAGATCATTGACACGCTCACACAAGAGGACTTCCATGAGGACTTTCCTAAAGAAAGAACTTGATTCTCTTTAAAACAATGAAGTGACGACAAATTGATGGCAAAATAAATCTGTAAAATTTCTCAAAGAACTAAATATTACTAATGTTTCTCTTGTAAATGCAGCATGAATAAACCTCTTCATTTATGAATAAAAAGACCAAAACCTTATAACGTTATTTAATTGAATGATGCAATCTTTTTGAAGTGCACGTAGTGTAACAGTTATCGTTTTGTGAAAATGGAAATGATGAGTCGATTTGAAATTCCATTTCATTCCCTTGGGTAAGGCATTCATGCCCTCGAGTATAGTATACATTTAACTCTCTCCCTCCAGTTTACAGTAAATAGTTGTGTTGATAAGAATCATTAACGTTGCTATGGCAACCGGTTTAGGCAAAGAAAAAAATTTCAACTTAAAACCTGAGGAGTTTGGAGAATTTGCAGCATAGTGATGCACCAGACTTTTGTTAGCAGCTCATCAAAAAAACTGTGTCCAGTCATACACAAATCTTCAGCCTTCTCAATAAATCATCTGTGTGAGCAATCTGGACATTTATATCCAAACTTTTTGCCACTCATAGGTCATGCGTGACGTGTGTAACGGGGAGAAAGACTGACTGTCTGATTCATATTTTACTAGTGTTTCCTTTTATCATAATTTCAGTTTATTTCAATCGTAAGTATTCAGACCGTCAGTAAACAGTGTAGATAAGAATGAAAGAATAATTTCCTGACGAGAACTGGAGTCTTATTCTTTTACCACAGAAAACCTCGTTGATTCCTATTAACTGCACAACTAATTAAGAGACAAGAATTCTTGAAAGTTGAGAAGATCAAATCTAATAATCTAAATTTCCCCATTAACTTTCTATGATTATTGGGCGTTATATTTTTTTGTTTTCTAAGTATTATCAGTAGTAATATTATGATTGCTATTCTTATTAATTGGAGCCTTATCAATCATAAAGTTTGCCCTAGTATTTCAGTCTACTATGTATCATTGCTGATAACGTTTTATCTATAAAATAACCATAAACAAACTACAATAATTTGTATAATACTATTTTTTAAAAACTGATGTTAAAATTAACAAAAAAATAATCAAATGAAAGAAATACTGCTGTAAGATTTAATTAAATTTGGCTGAAATTAGTAATCAAAAAAAGGGTGTAAAGCGAAGAACAAACTATTTGAGCCTGGCCTTTATGGCAAATATGCATAAAACTACACAACAGCTCATAACTCAATTAATGTGCGTTAAGTATCTATCAATATTAGAATATTCTGTTATTAACTGAATTGAACCTACGGCGTAGGAAACCAGCAATCAAAATACCGTCTTTTGATCAGTTCATTCAAGTGGATTATTCTAATTTAATTAAAAAAATTTACGAAACAAATTGGTTCTTCGTATCCGTGTGTTTTCTATCCATGAATTCAATCATTCACAGACTGCAAATAGATGAATACATAAACACTTCAAAAATCAATTATAAAAACGTATTTTTAGCACCTTTTGAACACTAAACTGAGTCCAGGATAATGAAGTGGTACCATATCCTGCTGTATCTTCCTACTGTTTCACAGATTTCATTCTAACACTCGTTATTCAATTCAAATCTAATCAATCAGATAACTGCGTTGTGTGCGGCCTTTGTCTTCTCTTCAGCATTTGGAGGAGACACATCTTTTAACTTTCATTCTTTATCAATGATATTTTATCATTGGATTTTGGTAGATTTTTGAAATTAAGCTGTTTTCTGAGTAAAAATCTTTAAAAAGATTATTGCTTTATTTAATGCTCTCCTGTTTCCTAAATATTTGTATGCACACTATTTTTATATCAAAATTTTATTTAATCTTTTTCTTACTACTGCTTCAAAAATCTAGCCGATAAAAATTGCTTTTCGACAATTTTTCATTCCTTAAATACTCATTTCCCGTCGGCATTTGTGTTCTTACCATCAGTAAAACGATAATATGCATAGTGTTTCATTGTAAACACTATTATAAGTTATCGAGAGATAATTTAAAGTCAACTAGACAGATGTATATTAGGTGGTTTGTCCCATCTTCATTATGATGATCTGTGTCGAACTAGGTAAAAGGGTAGTGTAGCTGTGGCAGGTCCAGGACGCAAGTACGATTTAACACTGACTGCAGAATGATTTCTACGGCCAGAGAAATGGGACACTATATGTTCGATGTGGTAATTTTTTTGGTCACCACTAACAAGTGTTTCCTAAGAATTGTAGGCAGACATCAGCGGTACATGAAAGCCTTTTGAGCTAACCAGTGATGCATGAGCGGTGATGTATCATTCAATATTGGGCCACTCAGCCTATCAATCAGCTAACTTAACCCTGTACATTATTACACTGAATGAGGTTTCATAGTCATCAAACAACATAAGCACTATTACTGTGATCATAGTTACTGCATCTGACCTGACCTGACCTGACCTGACCTGACCAAACCAAAACGCATCATTATGGAAGAATGACGTCATGTCTCATGGTCAAGAGAGAATCACTTTCAACCTCTTTTGGACAGAAACTCAAGGGATGAAGAAAGCCACAAGAGTCTCTGGATGAAAACTGTCTAGAGGGTGTTGTGCAAGCAATTGGTCACTATGTAATGATGAGGAGTATCTTCCCCTAGACATGCCGAAGATTAAGAGTAAAATTAGAATGATATGTTACATACATAAATCTTATTGTTGATAATTTACATACTTTTATACTCACGATATTTCATGTGGCGTAGGCTTCGTTTGCTTGGTTTTACATGTGAAAGGGTGGGTTATTTTATACCGAAGTCAGTTTAAGATCAAAGATTGAGAAAATAACATTTTGCTTCATATATAATTGGTTATATATCATACAAGAATATATTTTTACAATCATTTTAGACAGATAAACCCTTCCATATTTCGAACAGATCCATTTTACCGATGGATGGAATCCTAACAGGTACTATCACTCTGGGTCAGATTCCAACTAGTAGTAATAGTAACGAAGGTATGACAACAAAATTCCTCAAAGCTGTAGAATGAAGTGAAAGAAGTTTAGTTTCATATTCAGGAGAATCTTTTGGTGGTGTAAACTCCCTTAAAAGGTGTCCTTAGTATGACAAGGGATGCGCGCAACATGTTCCAGGATACACTGATAGAGCATATTTTCTTATCATTTACAGGTGACACGAAACTAGCTTCACGAGTACTCAGCTGATTACTCCGTACACGCAATACTTACATCCCATTGTAGATACATGCAACATGTTTCAGATGAAGTTTTCACCAGCCACACCCAACTAAGAAAACTCGAGCGGCGCTGGAACGTGCCTAGATAGATATACCCATATAATGACACCATCGTCTAACAGAATCCATGCTTAGTATAATCGTCATCATGATCATCATTATCAAGCCATGCCCACAACACTGATTCCCCTGTCTCTCTAGTCACCCGTTCCTATCAGTTATCGTTCTTGGCAAGTCATTTAAATAGCACGTCACGTAGCTACTGTTATTCTCACGAAGAAACATTATAAGGAAGATGTTTTTGATTTTTAGCTCTTCAGTTTCTACAGGGTGATGTGGCTACTTCATATGCAAATACTTTATGTAAGGAGTTGATTTTAGTGTTTGCACTGAATCCAGTGGAAATCGAGGAACGAATGTACATTATGAAAATTCCTAAATATGAATAGTAAAAAGGCTATTCTCACACACTATTGCAAATCTAATGAAATCAATATTTACTAAATCGAAATTATTTGCACAGGAAAAATATGCTAGATAAATATCTAATACTTTGTCGTCTACTATAAAAATAATTAGTGAGGAATCAATTTTTAAAGCCATTGGTAGTAGAGTAAATTCAATCCTCAGTGGATGCACCATACGAGTGACACTGTGCCAAACAGAGTAAGTTGAGTACACCTTAAAAATCCCCATAAAGTTATAGTTGGCAAATAAGTCTAATAGTATTGTATGTTGCCACGAATTTGATCTTCAGAAGTGCTCCTAAAACAATGCCCGTGTATCTAATTAACTAAAGTTGAGGATATATCTAAAATTTGATGATAATACTCACCATATTTTCTTTTTTCACATACATATCTCGTAAGCCATGAAAGATGAGTAAATTCACTGTTCTAGATTTGGTCAATCATCAAATAAAGTAGACAAATTGCATCTATTTAACAACTCATCACGATCGGTGTGTGAAATAAGGTCAATTTTTAAGTGGAGAACTGCTGGTTTGAAATTAGTGTGTCCATCTTCTATACTGGATACCTTACCAAGGATAAAAAAACCTAGTTTACCCCAATATCTACTGATCACTAGGGTAGAATAGATAGTTTCATGCCTTTCCTAAGAGTTTTGCATTTATGTTGCTCTAAAATATACGGCCGAGTCGGTTGGACCTGTAAAATACGTCGATCGGCTCTCTGCAAAGAAATAAGCCCCCCCCCCTGAATATCCGGGATATGACAGTAAGCCATCTGATGTTGAGTCTCCAGTCCTGGAGCCTTGGGGAATGTGGAGGACCCTTTCATTACAATTACTCCTAGGTCTACATTGACTCAGTGTGCTGAATCTGTTAGGGTCAAATCTATCCGTCAAATAGAACTGTTCAATCATTTACTCTACTTAAAACCAATTGACTGAGTGTAAACAAATGATAACGATTTTATTTAGCAAATAGTATTTGATATAAATACTCGAAGCCAATTGTGTACAAATAGAACTATTTGTGTTAGGAATGCTTGAAACCATTTAACTGTGTGCAAACAAATGAGCTCTAGCTCGTTTAAAACATAATGTTACCTACAAACTATTCACTCAAAAATCAAATACATTTTTAGTCAGGAGTTGGCATTAAATAACCATCAAGGGTTGAACGAAATAATGTGAATTTTATTGCTTGTCATGCTGATTTTTGTTCAACAACTACGAAGCCTCCATTAAGGTATCAGAGAGAGAGAGAGAGAGAGAGAGAGAGAGAGAGAGAGAGAGAGAGAGAGAGAGAGAGAGAGAGAGAGAATTTGTAAGCTTTTCTTTGGCAATGCGACATCAATAAATTTAATTAACAGAGTTTCTGATTAACCCTTTCACAGTTCAAGATAAATTAGACGTGTCTACTCACACATTTTCACAGGATTTTATCTTTTATTTTAAACGTGGTTTGATAGCCACGTACGACCCTCAAACATGTTACGAGAAACATGTGGCTCTCAAAATTGCAAGGGTTAAGACAGACTTTGTTTTTGAGAGTTTCTTAATTCTAAGTTCAGTGCTATATTTCTAAATGTCAGCTTTTAAAGGATCTGTAAGGAACCGGAAACGGATGTTATGTGTCTTGATAATAACGTATTTCGTTCACAAATCAAAAACCGGAAAAAAAACTAATTGTGGAAGAGAAAACCATTTGTGTGTGATGAACACCATGGAGAAATCGGAAGAAGAAAATTACTGAGACATTTGATTGACGTTGTACTCAGCGATGGGCATTACCACGACAAAAGGTAGTTGAACGAATTCGGTGGAAGACGATTTAATCAGCAATATTTTCCATACCTAGACGTCAATAATTCAATGCATTCTCTTTGAGATTGGAATGTCAGAGTCAAAATTGGGTTTGCTTTTTTCGCAGTTCCTTTACTGTTACATTTGTGAAGATTACAAAGAAAAGAATAACAATTGAAATTAGTCAATGGTTACATTGTGGGATGTGTGGTTTGATTTGATTTCTTTATGTTTTACTGACAGATTGGAAGAGAAATTGACAGATTTTATTCATACTCGTATTAATACGTTATTAAGATGTTTATCTTTTAAGCCGACTTTCATAGTTGCATGGTTTACTTTTCGCAACGTCATTAAAAAAGAAAAAACATTTCCTCGCCGTTTTTTGCTATGGTGACCTGAGAGTTTTCTAATCACTTTATGGGCGGTCTAAATTTAACTCTACAAACATACATGTACTTTGATGTTTCGAATCTAACCAAGCATCTTAGTTCTTCTTAAACAATACAATCTATACTTTCATTAAACCCTCAATTTATGTTTTTGTTCTCATGTCTTTGCTGGTGTTGACACTTGACACAATCAGCAAAACATCTCAAACATCAAGCCAGGGTTCAAATGAGTCAACTGCTAACAAAAGTACTAAAACAGAACTCTTGAGAGAGACAATAAATAAATCTTCCTATGGCTTTGAATTTCTTTTTGTGGCTTTGAACTTGTCGTGTCCTTTGGTCACCTGAGAATTCAAAATCCTTTCTCGATCACTTTTCATTTTGCTTTTTTGACTGAACTAAAACGCTTCTGTTTTATCTCTGTTCATTGAGTAAACTTGTTTTCACTATCCAGCGATTGATGTTATCATTCGTCTCGGTATTAAAATGAAAGTCTACTTGATTAAACCAACACTCACATAAGACTTTCATTAGTTTTGTAACCCTTCACTTTTTTGTGTGCCCTTTGTTCCTGGAACAATGTGCCCATTTCATATGCTCGGACACATGTATATATTCTTGTAATATTTGTTATATGTTTTATATTTATGTATGATTGTCTGAGGGTCTTAGACGAAGCTTGATGAGTTTTGTCAAGCAGGACACATGGCGTAAGGGTTATAGGCGTTAGTTCCCTAAGCTTCTACGTGACAATCATCAGGAGTTTACTGGTTCAATCCTGGCAGCAGGCGAGTAACAATAGTGGAATATTTAACACTTCTACCCGGTTATAGTTAACGGAATCAGAGCAAGCAAACCCCGTGGATTAAATAAAGGACGTGGTTTGAAGTTTCGTATGGGCTCCCGAGTTCTACAAGAAACAATTGAAGAAGGCCGGAGGACATATCGGCAGAGAAATTGTACATATAACAATAAAGATGGAGGTAATAGTCTTAAAACCCTGAATGATAAAAGTGTATGTATAAATATCACCTATGTTAATACTTGATAAAGTTGTCCTTCCGTTTATTCAGTGTTTGGGAATCATAGGATATACTAATACTGGAACTGGGTGAGGAAGGGTGCGATTAAATATATCAACAAGTGGTAACCACTTCAAAAGTAGTACTAATAAAATGATACATTATTTTACCGATTTTGCATCTATGGGAAACAAATTTGATAAAATAGTTTTAAAAAGCAAAAAGATTGAAAAGATGTATGAAAAACGAACAGAGCACTTTCGCTTTAATAGCTTTATTATTTTACAGTAACACACACACACACACACACACACACACACACACACACACACACACACACACACACACACACACAAGTAATGAAAATATTTCTTGAGAGTAACTCTTCTTTATATATATATATATATATATATATATATGTTCAAGGGATTTCGGCATTACTAAATGAACACCAGACTCGAGAGGAACGTTTGTGTCACAAAGGACGAAAAGAATTAATAAACAGAGAATATAATCATGAAGAGATAGTTTACACGTTTCCCTCTTGCTAGAATGATTTCACTGTTTCAATTAAGAAATATTTACGACAAATGATTCGTGAAGATGTTCTTTTTCGGTTAAATTTTCTCTGAACAATTTCAAGAAAGGGAAAAAGGCGGAGAGTTTCTTTGAAAAATATTCGCTTTGATTTCCCTTGTGAAGCAAAATGAAAGAGTTTAACTAAAATCTGTACCTACATGAATCATATGAATATCGATTTATGAGCCTCATCTATTTTATATACATTCACCTTATTCTTAGGATAAATGTAAAAGATTAACTACGGTAGGTCTTATACTTGCACTCATAGACATATATATATATATATATATATATATATATATATATATATGTGTGTGTGTGTGTGTGTGTGAATATAAAGATACATCCGTACATGGAATAATGTGTCTGTGAAAGTTGCACAAACGTCTACAAATGACAACCTTTTCATAAATACATACACATATAAATAGTATATAAGAATGGCTATATAGATTCATTACCAGTTTAAAAAGGAATTGAAAGATGAAGATTAAGAAAAGTAAATCAATAAATATATTATAAAATAGAAATGAGTAACATAGAAAGATAAGGAGAAGAAAAATAATAAAATAAACAGACACATCTAGAACTATTTCTATCAATACATCATAGACTCTTTGCTGGGAGTGAGAGACTCTTTGTTAAAGTGCTGTACTGCGCGACCAAGTGAGCGAGTTCGAGAGCCAATCGCGCTAATATGTTTACTTTCAAAGTAATACTTTTAGGAAAGTCATGAACCCCTTTATTCCCTCCGGTATGGGTTAAATAGTGTCGCACATATTCTTCAACAAGGATGGCTTTGGAATGAACTAATCCACAAATGCTGATATGTATTTGACAAACAAAACAAACATCATATAAGAGATGCGATTAAAAAATCGCGTGACTTCGATAGAATGTTTTATTCTTATTTTATTTAAATTTGGCTGGCATTCACTTCGAAGTAGTCCTAATGTATTGGGACAAAAGATTTGTCATATTTCTACAACTTCCTAAAAGTTCCACTTTATAAGCGTACCAAGCACAAGATTTAGTTCGCTGAAATGATAATAAACAATTTAGAGACCTATCACAAAACGATAATCAGTAACCATGTTTTATTGTCCATTTTCTTATTGTCAGGATTTGGTTTGGTTTTATGCCACATCAACCATTGTTGGTTATTTAATGCCAAATCCATTTTTATACATATAAACAGTTCTATATCAAACAATGCAGTTTGGCATAAGTACAGTGTTTCAATGTTAAAACAGTTCAATTTCAAGCAACTCTATTTAGTATAAGTACACAGTTTACTTCTATTCGACCCATAGATAGGATCCTATCACATGCTACCACACCGAGTCAGAGATGGCAATGAAGGGGCACTCCGCATTCCCCAAATCCCTGGCATTACTGGTGCCTCATCATCAAATTGTTTAGCGTCATATACAGAACACTCGTTGGGGTGGTATCTTACCCCCCTGCAGAGAAGCAGTCGGTGTATTAGCAGTCGGTGTATTAGCTGACATTAGCTTGCCCAGCCAACTGGGCAAGCTAATGTCAGGGGTTTAAACTCTATTGAATGCTTTAATATTTTGGATCTGCCGTTCTCTGTACTCTGTATAGTTATTCAGAGGGCTCTTGTCACTGAACGATCTCCAACAAAAATGCCCGTGTATTTCTTGTCTATTAGAGTATTTTCATTTGAATGAAGGAGTTGAATTTGCACTTTTTTATAGAGCTGTTTTCTTATACATTTTGATTTATTCTCATACATATCTACGTTCAAATGAAGAACTGGACAATAAACCTGGTTCGGGATTTTTAGAAATTTTCAAGAAAATATATAATTATTTAAAACATTAAAATGTCAATGAATCATTTTTATACGTCAGAGTTGTCGAGGAATATAACAGTTCTATTCCTTTTAATGTGAGTTTAAATGTAGGATGTTACTCTATTCACAATTCCTAATTTTCCCAAGCGTTCTTGGTTGTTCAGAATTATTAAGGTCAACATGGAGCTTTATGTCATTGTCAATTGTCTTAAAAATGCAAATGATATAACCAGTCACGACCTGATATTGAAATCGGATTGCAAACGTTATTTCCTGAGCAGATAACCTCTAAGCGCACAATGAAAATGATTATTGAAAGCAATCGGGCTAATAATATCCAATAGTGGAGGCAAAAGCAACGAGCTCTTTGCACTGATTGACTGAGGTTGGATTGATCTATTGATATTTTTGTTGATTGAATATTACATCCATATTTCAGATCCCGTTTATTGAAAGTTCCCAAATGGAAGGCAAATCGATTTAGATCAACAATGAGAAACAGAAGAATAACATGGATGCATAAGGGGGCGCTTCTCTTCCTTTAATCCAATAAACGTATAAATTCTAGGATCTTTTCTTCTTTTGCTAATGAACATCTTTCTTCTCTAACAAATATTTTCCTTTGTTCGTTTCAAAACTTGATTTTATTCATCGAAAAGTTTTCTTGGTCAAAATTTTAATAGCGAAGAAAATTTTTCTTTCACTTCATTTTGTAAATGATTATATTTAAAATATTCTTGTGCTATTTATGTTTCTATTCTTTTCTATTTGTTGAATTTTTTTTACATCGGATTTTGGCTTTTTTTGATGCCCTTGTGTCCAACTCCTTCATTAAAGGAAGAGAATAAGTTTTGTTGTAGATTTCGATGAATTTTAGCAAAATAATGTGTTCTAAATATAGGGATTGAATTTCTTACTTGAATAAAATAGTTTGCGAAACATTCGTGGAATTTGCGTCTTCTTAACTGTTAGGTACCTTGCCTTGTTTAATGTTTTGTAAGTTAGTGAGTTTAGTAAGTTAGGCTTGCCAATGTTGCTAATGATTTCGATTCTCACTCAGTGTCCCATAATTTTGGCCTTGTGTCAAACTAAGCAAATTTCAGTAAATCCTTACTGTTTCTTAGTGCTTATCCATTTAAGTAGTGAGCAGAAGCATCAGAGTTTCGGTGGTTTGACAGGAATTAGGGCTTTTAGTGTAACAAGACCAAAGTATCTTGTTAGTATAGGGGCTTAGTTCTATTACAGTCCATGTATTTTTGTATGTATGGGCGTGCGAGTTGATAAATGTATATGGTTATGGCTTGACCAGGGGGGTATGTATATGCATATGTGTGTGTGTGTATGTGTGAAACGTATCTCCATTTATTATGTCCAGTTGCTGAAAGACTGGAAACGGGAATATCTCTCCGCCAGGATTTATAAGAAGGAGAGTGAGTGTAATGCTAGATGACCGATGCAGTAGGCACACCGATGCAGATAGTTATAGATGCAGAGTGTCAAGCAAAGGACAGTCAGAAGAATAGGGCCAGTCTGCTGCTAGAAGGGATAAAAGACAGACAGAAAAGAGGCGGAATGACAGATTGATTGACCACAGCGACAGAGATGAGCTGAGAGAACAGATACAGATCAGATGGTGGGACCAGAGAATGGAGAAGAGAGTCAGTCTGCAATTAGAACGTCTACAGATGCAGAAGGTTAGACAGAGATAGATAAATAGATGGACCACAGATACAGAAATGCGCTCAAAGTACAGACAGAAACACAGGAAAATCTTGCTGGTTTTAGTTTTTGTTAAAGGAACTACATAACTACAAACCTTTATTTTGTCATACGAATTCTTCCTCTCATCAAATTTTTGTTTTCACCTTGTTCTTCCGTGATGGGACCGTCTCGGACCCATGCATTTTGATTCGACCTGCTGAGAAAGCCAATTCCTCGAAGGGTCAGACATTGATGTGGCCGGGGATGAATGGCCCGTTTGTAGTTCAACAAATAGCCAACCCATCCAGGTTGCTAATTATAGAAGTATTTCAAATGTTTATATATTTTTGTCTTGACTTGATTTTGTTTTATAGATTGAATTGGTCATCTGATCTATTGAATGGCTATAAAAGTACAAACCTTAAACAAATGACTTAATTTTAATACTTTTAATGAAGTACTTTCGAAAAATAGTGTCACTGAAAAAGCAACAAGGATTATTATGCAAAGATTTCCTATGTTAATGTTTAAATATCGTTTACCATAAGAAAAATAAAGAAGAAAAAGAACCTTCCCCAAAGTAAATCAATTCATAAATTACTAAAAATAAGATTAATTTACAAAGCCTGATTACAATTAAAAAGGTATCGTTAGACTTATACTAAGTTAAAACTCAAGAAGATTCAAGACGTTAGTATGAAATTTTTTTTTGTTTTGATAAAGAAATCTTATATTTTCAAGATTCTAAAAGCGTAACACTGGATATGTAAAATTCTGCAACAATAAAATTCTGCAATAGTTATCTTTCCCCGGTTTGTCAAGTGATAAGAATCTCTTAACGTGGAAAGTATCATAGAAGCCACACAAGTGCATAGCAATAGAAATCTTAGGACGGTGGATGTGAAGTTAGGTGGATGAGTCCAAAGACCAGCAAGTGGTGCGTTTTACTTGATGATGGGCAAAGGAGCCTCACATGTCAATGGCCAGGATCATATAGTTCAGTCAGGAAACTATTGCTACTTATCTGGAAGGTCAGTGTCTATTAATGAAAAAAAAACCCCAAAAAACAAAAGCCCCCGAATGATTACCATGACTCAAATTTAAACTATACGTCCATCGGCTTTCCCTCAGGTAAAGAAAAGTCACATCCTGCTGAGATCTATTGTCAAGTATAATATACACAGCACATGCGTATAAGAACATAGATACTACAATAGCGAACTAGAAGTAAAATACCGTGATATTGGTATGGATGAAAATTTATTTTGGCACCTACAAGGAAAACAGTGTCAATCCCACGATTGAAGGTGTAGGGGAATAGTTCTTACTCCTCGTGACTTGAAATTCCTTAATAGTATTGAGAGAATTCAATCGAGAATGATATGCGCTATATTTAATGGCAACTTCAGTACTTCTCTCATCTCTCGTTGCAGTCCAACCAATGTTAGTGATGAAACAGATGGCACCATTTTATACAACTAATTATGTTCCCTTGTCTGACACATTCCTAAGCACAGAGTTCTAATCATCAGTGGAGATATGAATGCAGAAACAGACAAAGACGGAAATTATAAGTTATTCTGAAACAACTCGTCAAACAAATTACTAAATCTGTAGCAGATTTTTATTGGAAAAGTCTTACAAGCCAAAACATTAAATTCCAAAAATAGAAAGGAAGGAAATAACTCTTAAGCACTGCAAGATTATCTAGTCATAAATAAAAAGTGAATAAATAGCACTTTGAGGCATGTTCTTCTTCTAAAGTAGTATCTTCCAATCACAAAATCGTCTCAGAAAAAAAATTTCCTGAGTCAACGCGGAAATAAGAAAGAAACAGTTTAAGCTTAACTTTATGACAGGTTTTCCCTTATCGATAGTGACAGAAGCAGACATTATATGGTAATAGTAAGAAACAAGCAATATATTTCGTCCATACAGAAACAGCTGCCGACTGTATACAAACTAGACCAAGACATAAATAAAGAGTTCCATGGGAGTCAAGAGCAAATGTTTTGAAAAAATTTTGGAAGCAGAATCCTACAAAATAGCTGCAGTTGGGCCATTTACCTTCCATCAGGAAAACTGTCCAAGTAAGACAAATAAAGGCACTGTTGGAGAAGCAATATTCTATTGCAGACTATGGGTTTTGGATAACCTGAGATACAATATATATATATATATATATATATATATATATATATATATATATACATTGGTCGTATGATTGTATTGGCGAGAAATTGATAATCACCAATACTTTGAGTCTATGGAATCCTAACTTTCAAACATATACTCCATGACGGATATTGAACACTCTTCATTTTAATGTACCAAAATGTACCATTACTAATATATATATATATATATATATATATATATATAGAGAGAGAGAGAGGGGGGGAGAGAGAGAGGGAGATGGGAAAAGAGAGTGAAATATTTCGAGAAACACTAGGAGAAATCAGCATATAAATGCATACGTATATATATATATACTCTTGTCCAATGAAATCTACTATATGAAGTTTATTAAGTTTAGTTTCGCTTGTTACAAGGTTGGAAAAATGATTTATCAAGAAAGAGTCAGCACCTAATATTTGCCTATATGTGAATAGACAATTGTCTGTCTTGAAATGTGCTCAAAAGCAGATATTTACATAGATAGAGATCCTTTCGATTATGTAAAACGAAAAGGTTAGACTGTAAAATTGAAATTTGTTTTTCGATATATAAAAAGTAGAAAATCTAGAGAGAAAAAGGGAATTCCAAGGTAAATGTGAGTGCACTTTCGAAGTTAATAATAATCATTGAACAAGAATCGCTTAGACGATATTGGAAATGTTTCCAGGTTTTGTCTGCATCAACTTCACAATTTTCAAGTGGACAAAGGAAAAGAAAGTTCCAAGTGTATTGATTGAATTAAAGTTTCATGATAGTTCCAAAATGTTGCTTCCCTAGACCTGAAGTGGAACCAAAAACAATTTCTTCATCGTTTTTGGTAGTTTCTTCTTGTTATTTGAAAGAGGCTAAGCCAAACTCATAAATCGTACAAATATTTAAGTCATGGGAATATAGAAGAAAGTGCATTGGACCTGAATAACTTTTGTCAATCGAAAATACTGTAATCAAATCCTCAATAAACGGGCAGATTTTTTAATCAAACTTTTATTTGCGGAAGATGTATTCAGATTTAATATTTGTATGTCAGCCAGTTCTGCCGTAAACTTTTTATCCATTCCTATAACCTTCTCATAATCCAACTAATATCTGAAAAAAGTGTTTTATTAACATCGACTATGTGTGTTTCAAATAATCTGTAGGTATAGAATGTCATATTCTTTGTAGAAATGAATCGGGTCAGTAATATTTTCGTGTATTGTTTCTACTTATTCCAAGAATGTAGCTACCTCCACCTCCGACATTGATATTTTATAAATCTACAGAGTAGCTTATGTAGCCGTCATCAGGAATCACCGGACGAGAGAACTTGATTCTGTTTCAGATCTTCTTTAAGAATATTTTCCTATAACACAGGCAGGTTGAATGGCATCTTTTGTAGAATGTTGATTAGAAAGTTCTTTCTTTTGATTCTCTTGTTGCTTTTAGTTCTGTTCTCAACGCAGGATTTTTCAAATTTCTTTGTTTCTTACAAAAATTTAATAAAATTTAAAAAAATATGTTTATTTCTTGGCACGGCTGGGAACTTTTCTGCTAGTTTTTTGATATAAGAGGTTAATTGAAATTTGTCTTTTAGAATGTTTATTAATCTCATGATTGTCTTTCTGTTAGGATGCAACAATCTTATCTTATGCCGGAGTAAACTAAACTTCTTTAATCGATTATTATGATAAATGAATTTTTCACAATATTCAAACTTTGTTTTCTTTATTTTTTAAATAGATGAATTATATATTATAAATTGAATTAACATAACCAGAAAATGTGCCTTGCAGTTACATCCATGCTCTTACAAGGATGCGTATCTCCAATCCTCTTGAGAAGACGGAGCCCTTGAGGTAACTATGTCCATAAATCCATCCATAATCCATACATCCATGATCTTACAGAGGTAAGATTATGGATGTAACTGTTAGACACATCAGGTTAATTGGCCGCGCATTTACCATAACTAGTTCATTTAGGATCACTTGTGTGCGATGTGGTCTAGTTGCTTACTGGTATAATAGTAGTAGTTTGAATTATGATATTTGTTTTCTTTACTAAAGCCAAACAGTTAAGCCGAAATACAATATTTAGTGCTGCTTTATATTTTTCTTTAAACATTCACTCAACCTCAATTATCTCATGAAGAGGAAAAGTCCTCTCACATCTGCAGACGCTATCTTTGTTTTTTGTTAAACTATTTACAATTGCATTATTTATATAAGGCAATAACGCCTTTCAAAACATACTTTTCACAACTCTTTTGAAAATTTTAATGACGAAACCCAATTCTTATTTTAGCATCAAGAATGATCTGCGAAACCTTGAAGTTTTCGGGTAAAACAATCTCACTGTTTATATTCTATAGTGAAGCTCGAAGACTGCTTCAGAATCTACTTATTCAAACTGTGGCATTTTTCGCCAAAATTAAGCGGATGTTTCGTTTTCCGATGCCAGAGATTGTTTTCTTCGCGTTTCTGTTTGGGGTTTAAGGGATTTACGTTAAGCCGATTTATCGCTCCATTATACATTTTGACTCATTTTGTCGCCAGCGTGAATTATTCATTTGGAGTCACTTGAACTTTCGGTGCCTTTTACTTGTTTTCGACTTCCAGATTTGGCCATTCAAGTTAAGCTTTTGTTTTTCTTTTCGAATGATAACCTCACAGCGAGCAGTTTTAGTTTAAGTTTTCTTTTATCTTCTTTCATTGTATTTATTTTCTTTCATTTTCTTTTCTTTTGGCTTCTCTCAGTATTCCTGTAAATTATTCGTTCGATATCTTTATGGAATAATCTCTTCCTTTCTAGCTGTTTACTTAGATTTTCTTTCTTTTTCCTTATCTTTTTCTTTCTTTCTTTCTTTCTTTCTTTCTTTCTTTCTTTCTTTCTTTCTTTCTTTCTTTCTTCAAAGAGGTTTAAAGGAATCTTGGAATTCAGCCCAATTGATATCTTCATGAACAGATTCTACATTTCATTTAGTTAATTTTCTTCGATTTGATTTATTCTTTAAGACTCAGACCACACAAAAATTTCAGCTTTTTCTTTTCTGACATTTATTCTAATTTCAGAATTTTTCTGTTAATTTTCCAAATTCTTACCGTTTATTGTTCAAAGCGTCGCATACGTTTGTTCATTATATACATATATATATATATACGAGGTTCATTCTATAGATAAGGAGAATTATAATGAAAAAGTAAAACAAATTTTTTGTTTAAAATTTTTTTACCATAAATGTAAAGTCTGCATAGTTTGGAATTTGGTTTATAGGAAAAAATATTTAAATCTCACAGAAATATTTGTTTTGAGGTTATTCAAAATGGTGGCTAATCAGAATGCTTGAATAGTGGCCTATTTTTGGTGCCTGAGAAGGGCAAACCATGTAAAATTTACCGAAGGATGTTTGATGCGTACAGAGATGCATGTTTTAGTCAAAAAGGTTCACAAATGGGTTAAACGTGGGTTTGCTAAAACTAGCTAGACTCAGAACATAATCCATGGAGTGGAAACACACTGACTCTCCGGAAAAGAAAAGGTTCCGAGTGCAGGGAGCTATAAGGAAGGTCCTACTGACAGTCTTTTGAAGGTATGAAAAGACCCATCACCATTGATTTCCTTGAAGAAGGTGCAGCTTTAAACTGTGTCCTAGTGGCAACTCCTTGAGTAAAATTCACCGTATTTATTATATGACTTGTGTATTCTGTCACATTTGTTTTGCTAAAACTACATACATTTGAAAAAAAGTCTCCACTATCAAAACAGTGATTAGGAATATCTACTCTTGCAAGAATAACCAACTATTACCTGCCTGAGATCTCATTGGCTGTTGTTTCATCCGATAAACAACCATTCATCCTGCGTCAAATAAGATCTAATTGGGGGTTCTTCTACAGGCATTCTTTTAGGAGCAGTTTTAGAACCAAGTGTTATGTTTTCCTTTTAAATGTCTAATCAGGGGCTAAATGGCATATAAGTATAACGAAGTATTTCCAGAGAAAATATTTAAAAAAATTTTGTAATATAACTAACTCTTTTTAAAGAAAGACATACGGATATAAGTTAGCCACAAGATATAAAATGAAAAATGTATTGGAAAAAAAGTTTTGTAATTGAAAAATTCAAATATAGACATTTAGCGATTTCTGAAAGAAGGTATTGTAAAATTGAAATCGGATATGTAGGCAATTTTGGAACGTTATCAAAGTCTGGGGTGGAATTTATAAATCAAAAATGAAAATACGAAATAATTTTGTTGTTAAAAAATGAATGTCCAAGAAAACAAACAAAAAATAGACAAATAAAACAATTAAAAAAAAAAGAGATTATGTCGGAGACAAAGAGGAAATAAACTGATGACGTCGCAAATTTAGAAAATAAATAATTGTCAAATCGTTAAAATTTCAGTGATCTAAAACGAATTGCTGGTTTGTATATAGAATAATTTTGGTAGTTGTATTGAAATATCCAGGGGTTTCCATGGAAACGGTCAAGGAATTCTCACGTGCGTTATCCAGTTGTGTCTTTATGTTTTTCTCCTGGTTTGGTTTCTTTGTTTAATGGCATACCAACCGTTAAAGGTTATTTAATGCCAAAGCTATTCCCCGAGAAGAACAGTAGTGGTACTATTTAACCCATAGTTGGGAGGATAAGGGGGTTCATACCTTTCCCAAGGGTATTTGCCCGAAAGTGAACGTAATAGCACGACTGGAGTACGAACTCGCGTACTACGATTCCGCAGTCCATCTCTATAACCATTACACCACGAGGACACTCCCTATGTTTTTCTCTCTTAATTTGTTGACACTATAAGTGAAAGACAAAGTATTGTGAAAAGAAGAGAAATAAAAGCCTCCATGATTGATTGATTCGTTGTCAAACCGGCCAGGGTTATTTTATGCATAAATGTTAAGGAATCAAATTCATTGTAAGTTCATATTTTATATTTTTTTATGCAACACATTGTCTTATCGAATACGAATTCTTTTTAAACTGATCGATTTGACCGAATGTATTGAGACACACTTTGTATGAATCCAAACATTCCCACTGTAGCTATAAGTATATAGTTAGATAGGTTATGTTCATTAACCTTTTTGGTATGACAACTGATATAAGAGAAGGAACTTTCTGAATTCATAGCGGTTAAACTCCTCTTAAAATTGACCTTGTCTGGGTGTTGAGCAAATAAATATATTTGACCTCTAGATTGGACCCTAACAGATATTACCACTCCGGTCAGAAGAGACCTGTGAGTAATGGTGGAGAAGAGGTATTTTACACTCCCAAGATCTACAGAACAGGATTCTTACCGTGCAGCTTAGTGTCAAACTCTGGACATGCCTTACCCTTCTGCAAGGCATAGTCAGCATATTTTAATCCTCCTGGTTATATATCAACGACTAGTTGTAGGTTTATTTTCCTTGCATCTCAAGAAAGGCTAATTGAAACGATCACCAGAAACTAAAATCGGACACCAGAGAATCTCTACTTTCTGCTATGTTCTTAGCCTCAAGCGAATAACGATATATCGACAATATAAGTGGTACAATAGAACAAGTATCGGTTGATGATGCTACTTGCTTCGTTTTACAATTTGTCTCGTCTTTCTCCCATTGGATCATGAAGATCTACTGAGCGCAGAGATTAAAAGATCAGATCATCAACGAACTACTCCTTCAATCTCACTATATAACAAAATGAGCCAATAATTCAGTGTCTAAACGTAGAAAAACTATTAGAATATACAGAGTTGATATCTACAAGGAGACACGTAAATAATGGCTCATTTTATGTCATATTATGTAACGTAATTGAACGACTCATAGAAAACTGAAATAGTATAAAATAAATAAATAAATAAATAATGTCTCCGAATAGCCCGGTCAAAGCACTCGTGGTAATTGAAAATGACAAGAAAAAACGCTGGGGTTTCGAAACCTTCTGCGCAGGTGAGGAACGAATGTAAACGGTAATGCTTCTACCCCCGATACAACAGGCAGAAGGAAGGGGATGACTCGTGTTTTTCGGGCAGTTGTGGGTGAGACGTGATGAGGTAAAGACATACAGTTGAACACCAGCCATGAAGATATAAAGAGACGAAAGTTTATGAGCACCAATTTTGGGCATGCACTCCAAAGAGGGATTTAGACTAGATGCAAACGAGCAGACAAGCATATAAGAAATACAACAGAAAGCCTGGAAAAATTTCAAGGTCTGTGTCTGTTCACTTTTTCTCACCAGGATATGTTATTTGTTTTTGCCTAGCAAACGCGGTACTCTCAGTTTCAATACTCTCTTTCTTTCTCCCGGTGACTACCTAAAAGTTTTAGTAGAAAATAAACCTTTGGTTAGTTAAACTTTTACCACGGCTGGTTCACAACGGGGTCCTAGAGGTACCAATGTTTATTTAGTACTGTTATGTCACATAAGCACTTGATTAGATACTTAAAAGGAAAAAAGATCTTCTTTCTTCTTCTTCTTTTAATGATATTGTTGGTATTAGAGCCTCGAAGTATGATGATGATAATTAGAGTATGAAACTGCAGTCGCCAGTGTCTTAAGTAGATGACGATTCTTTAATCGATGATAAATATATGTTACTGTGTGTGTGTGTGTGTGTGTAAGAGAGAGAGAGAGAGAGAGAGAGAGAGAGAGAGAGAGAGAGAGAGAGAGAGAGAGTGAGAGAGAGAGAGCACGTTTGTAAAACAATCGTATTTGAATTCTTCCACAGTATATCTGTAGATCCTTTTTGAATCAAATATGGAAAGGTACAAAGACTATGATCTCTCTTTTTACAGTTGATAATATGAAATATAATCTAATCTTGAGTTTGTTAAATGCTATGATTCATAGTTTGCCTATCAAATAATGAATTATGTGGATATTATTTTAATTAAAACTATATCAGTCTAAATGAAAATATAATAGACGCTCGACACATGAAAGCACTTATCACAGATCATGTTGTAGTTTAACAATTTGACAGCCGTTGTGTTCAATGTGGATTAGAACCGAAGATTATTCCTTCTCTTCTTCAATCATTTTAGATTTTGTTCACTCATCTATTTCTTCAGTCTTCCTCTCAATTCATCTTCATTTTTTCTCTTCTCCTTTTCATCCTTACAAGAATCATTTCAATTTTAGAATCTCATTTTCTATTTTACTTTCCTTCTTTCAAATTTCATCTTTCCTTCATTTATATATATATATATATATATATATTTTCATTGAACACTGAAAATTCTCATTAATTTCTTCACTTTCTTTGTATTTTTCTATTTTCTTTTACATTCATTATTAATGCGAGTAAATTCAAAAGCCCCACCAATAAACCATATAAATCTAATACACTTTCCCCATGGGGCTTCAAAGTTTCCTGATAGAAATTCCCGAAAGTTGAATTGAATGACCAGTTCCTCGAGGTAAACCGACACTGAAGCAATTTTCACTATCGAAAACCCGTTCACTAATTTCCTTTCGTCATATCCTAAACATTTTCTTCTCGGTTTGAATTTACTTCCATTCTAGTATTGATCCTAACACCCGAAGGGCGTCGACTTTGAGGAAGTTTTATTATATACCGATTTCATTAATTAAAGGACTCATGAAATATTAATTGATTGAAAATAACGCGTATCTTTTCCTGGAGAGTTTGGTTGATGCAATCACCATTCTTTATAAAAAGCCCTGTCCGTGGGGCTTGGAATACACTGACTGAATCCCCTGCATAGGGATCAGATTCTACGAAATGGAGGGTGTCTTGCTATGACACTAAGCTTCATCTAATTGTAAGACTCAACTCCCAAATATCTAAGGAATGTAGAATAGCCCTTCATTGCCATTGTCTACTCAAACCAAAAGAGGTGCAACCTATCAGGGTCCAATCTGTGGGTAAAAAATTATATATATTTAAAAATCATTCACATTTGATAGGACCATGTACAAAAAAAACCTCTAAAGAAACAACTACACAAAAATGTAAATATGAACATAAAATGAAGGCTATTTTCAAATCTGTTGTTATGAAATACCTCAAGACAGTTTGAAATGCCGTAAAAATCAATCACCCAATCAATCGAACTTTATGAAAGGGATTTAATAAAGTCGTAGCAAATGATTGTAATTGAACAAATCATTCTAGGTTCAAAATTGTTGCTGATATCAATTTTAGTTCATATAAAACATGAACTAATTTATTCTATTTATCTATTATACGTATGCTTGTAAAATAATGAAAATAAACTTTGATGACTTTCTTTTGAAAACAATATTGGCAAGATAAAAACAGCTTTTCTGCTTGAATATGGCAGAAATTATTTTGTTTCGTAAAAGACTTTTTTCAGACACAAGAATAATGTCATTAAGGTCTGCTAAATGGAACTATTGGTGCTAGTTCAATTAATCAGAAAAAATCCTATACGAATTAGCATATAGATTTGAAAAAACTTTATCGTAGACGTTTGAAAAAATTTGACCGTGTAAATTAAGTGTAGAATTGATAGGCTATCAAGTGGAGATCCATGTTCTGCATTTACTGAGTGCTTATCAAATGATAAAGAAATATATGTGAAATGTCGCCATTAGAGTGTAGTACTGATTGACTCTTTTGGACTGGAAAATGAATTCGATAAAAACAACAGACCTAAGATGAATAAAACATGAATATCGTGGGATCAGATGATATTGATCATGATTAAATTCATGGCAAATCAGTGGGGCCATATAACAAAAAAGCAAAAACTATTTATCTTACTGATAAACGTTTCAGACATGAGTTTATTGAATTTTTAGTAAAAAACAAAGACATGCAGAGACACAGATACATAATAACACCCCACCATATATATATATATATATATATATATATATATATATATATATATATATAACAGTGGATTGATGATCCGTAGCATGACAGCTTATTTTTATGTAAATCTCATTGAGAAATGTTTGTAATAAATAATTGCGGTTTAAATGCATTGACAAGGAGAGAGATTATTTTGAAAAATACATATACCTTTATTATTAGGATACAGACCTATTGATACGTAAACAAATACATACAAACGCGCACACACACGAATATATATATATATATATATATATATATATGTATATATATATATATATATATGTATATATACAATTTAGGATAGCGTAGATGTAGTGAGCAGTGATTTTAGTCAGGCAGTTTCTTGGCAATGACATCATCGAACCACATAACTAATATATATATATCTATATATCTATATATATATCTATATATATATATATATATATATATATATATATATATATATATATATATATATATATATATATATCTACTATTGTGGTACCTGAAGTAGTTATACGACATCAAGATAAAGAACCACGATTTAAAATATTTATGTTCAAAGAAAACAGACTGACATTCTCGTCTCCAGTAAATATCAACTTACTATTTATTTTCTTTTTCTCAAACTGTAATGAATAAAGATTTTATAGATTTCACTACACATATCTTCACATTCTTTTTTAATCAGTAAAAAAGATATTGTCAAGAAGTTTTGTTTTCCCGAGGTTAGGTAATGTATTTATAGGTGAATCTGCATAAAATAATTGTCTGTGTTCGTATTTTTTTCACCTACTCTCTCTGTCTTTCACACACACACACACACACACACACACACACACACACACACACACACACACACACACACACACACACACACACACACAAGTGCGTACACACTCAAAAAAATCTCACTCCTCTCCTGTATCTTTTTATCTCATTCACTCTCTCTGTCTCTCTCTTATATATATATATATATATATATATATACAGCATAAAATTCATTGTTTACGCCCTAGCACGTAGAATATACACCCTAGTTACTAACAAAAACATCAGACAAATTTGTCTTGAAGAATTACGCGTAACCTTCTACCAGAGGAAATATTCAGTTACATTAAAGAATAATGGATTCGGATTAGTAAAAAAATAGCATTAAAAGAACTACGATCCCCGGAAAAACAGAACAACATGGAGTATACATCTCAACATTCTACAAGAATTACACTGAACTATTCACAGAAATAACAAAGAAACTTGAAAACCCTTAAAAACAATCATAGAAATAAAAACATACAAGACAACACAAATCATTAAAAAACAATAGACAACAAAAAAATTAAAATGCTCCCTTCTTTCTTCTACATTTGGGGAACACACAATGGATGAAGTCTCAAAATGCAAAAATAAAAGATGTGGAGTATGTAATATACTAATAGAAGGACAATCATATACCTTCGAAAACTCAAAAAGAACATTCATAATAAATAAAAATCTTAGCTGCACTACAAAAGACATAGTCTTCATATTCAAATGTTGCAACTGTAAAATGTATATATAGGATTAATTCAGCATTTGAATATCATCATCAAAATACTATTAAAAACAGGAAAATAGAAAACTATGTTTCCAAACACCTTTACAAATGCAATAATGTAATGTTTAAAATAATGTCTGTATACTAAACTGAAGAATACTCATTATTTCAAATAAAAAAATGAATATGTATAGATAAATTCAAACTTAAATTAAACAGCCTATTTTCACACACACACACACACACACACACACACACACACACACACACACACACACACACACACACACTCTCTCTCTCTCTCTCTCTCCCTCTTTCTCTCTCTCTTTCTCTCTTTCTTTCTTTCTTTCTTTCTCTGTCTGTCTGTCTCTCTCTCTCACACACACATACACACTGAATCAAATACACACAACCTCACAAACACAGATATAGGCAGACTACCTAACATTCAACTCAGGGAGGAAGACAGACAAAGAAAAAAACAACAACCCAAAGATATATGTGTATACATGGACACACACACACACACTATATATAAATATATATATATAGACTCACAGAGTACACTCTTGTAAACATACATCTACAGAAGCCAAAGGTTTCACGGAAAATAACTTCCAGCGGATATTCACTGACATAAATCCTGAAATTAAAAAATAATCACAGCCCTATCAAAACAATCACTACTATAAAAGCCAAATAAACTGCCCTAACCATTACGACGACTATAAAGTCTAAAACACGTGTAGAGCAAAGTTATAAAAAATGAAATTCAAAATGCCAAATTCATTTGGTGTCTTATTCATTGTAATATATATATATATATATATATATATATATATATATATATATATTTCTGGTGATTGTTTCATGTGTAACTTTCAAAATTATTAGAATTATTAGTATACAATTGGACATTAAACCAGGACTGTTCACTCAAGAAGAACTCGACGCGGTTCTTAGAAAAATTAAAGATAGGAAAGCCGCAGGCCTTGTTGAGATTCCCCCAGAAGTATGGAAGACCAGACAATTCGACGACATACTGCTCCGACAATGCAACACAGTCTCTAATCAAAATCCGATAGATAGATGGATGAAGGGAAGCATCTTCCCTTTCCCTAAAAAGGGTGACCTTGGATTAGCCAAGAACTACCGAGGTATAACACTTACATGCATAGCAGCCAAAATTTACAATGCCTTACTACGAAACTGCATTGACAACATTCTTAGGAAAAACCAAAATGGCTTCCGAAGAAATAAATCCACGACCTCACAAATATTGACCATCCGTAAAATCCTTGAAGGTGTCCGGGCAAAAAACCTACAGGCGGCATTACTATTTGTCGACTTTAATAAGGCCTTTGATTCCATTCACCGAGGGAAGATGGAACAAATCCTACTAGTATACGGCCTACCAAAAGAGACCGTCGCAGCAATAACGATTCTCTATAGAAACACCAAAGTGAAAGTACGTTCACCGGATGGAGACACAGAATACTTCGACATTGTAACAGGAGTACTACAAGGGGACACGCTAGCCCCATACCTCTTTATCATGCGTTTAGACTACGTGCTTAGAACATTGATTGATAAAATCAAAGAAAACGGCTTCGAGCTGACAAAGAAAAGAAGCAGTAGGTACCCCGCAAAAACAATTACCGACGCCGACTACGTTGATGACAGCGATTCTGGCAAATACACCCAACCAGGCCGAAACACTACTGCATAGTTTGGAACAAGCTGCTGCAGGCATCGGCCTCCATGTCAATGCACACAAAACTGAATACATGTGCTTTAATCAAACGGGCGACGTTTCCACCTTAGATGGAACCTCTGAAACCGGTAGACAAGTTCACATACCGAGGAAGCAGTGTCTCATCAACCGAAAAAGACATCGACACGCGGCTGACGAAGATATGGACAGCTATCGATAAGCTATCGATCATATGGAAGTCAGACCTGACCGATAAAATGAAACGCAGTTTCTTCCAGGCAGCGGTCGTGTCGATACTGCTATATGGATGCACTATTTGGACGCTAACAAAACGACTGGAGAAAAGCTAGACGGCAATTACACAAGAATGCTGCGAGCAATATTGAACAAGTCCTGGTGGCAATCCCCCACAAAACACCAACTATACGGCCACCTACCTCCCATCACGAAAACTATCCAAGTTAGACGAACCAGATACTCAGGACACTGATGGAGAATTAGGGACGAGCTCATAAGTGATGTACTCCTATGGACCCCCATATATGGCCGAGTAAAAGCAGGACGACCAGCTCGAACATACATACAGCAGGTATGCTAGGATACGGGATGTAGCCCTGAAGACATGTCAGAGGCGATGAACGATAGGGACAAGTGGCGAGAGAGGGTGATGATGATGATATATATATATATATATATGTATCGTAATAAGCGAATTTGAAAGCCACTCATGCCATTACGTTCACATTTGGAAAAGATATGAACTCCCTTCCAGCAATGGGTAAAATTGTGCCACTACTCTCTTTCTTCAAGAATGGCTTTGGTATTAAATAAACCATAAAAACTGATATGCCATTAAAGCAAAGAAACTAAACCAAATCTAATTCAAAACTAAGTCAGTTAATTAAAATGATGGGATTAGATCTTCATTATTTGAGCCCAGCAATCTGGTAACACACTTCATAAAACTATCATAACACGCACTTTATATTAACTTCAAAGTAAAGTTGTAATTTTGACAAAGGATTACATGATAATGTTTAATTTTCAGGCATTTTCACAAAAGTTACAATTCATGAAGATTTTGGTGGGGGACAAAGCCTTTGTTTCTTTGCTGAAGGATTGGAATATAATACTATATATATATATATATATATATATATATATATATATATATATATATATATATATATATGCATCATTAGAAGTGTTGTAATTGCATTAGATACATTTGGTCATGTTATACTTCTTTGTTTGAAAATCCGAATTGAAAAATTTTAACAAAATCTCACTTGATTAGATATAGTTTTCTGGTTCCACTTATTTGTGAAAGTATCAACACAAATCCAACGATATTTATTATATGCACGACGGAAATTCATAGTAAAATAGTAAGAAAAAAATAATCTATTTTCTTTTGAAAAAATAATTGAAAATTATTCATAAAAATTAATAAAAAATCTAAACGAAATCTCTCATGTAATGGGTTATAGCAACTAAGAAGTGAATTTTCTTTTTATTTAAAGTATTTTAATAAATCATAAATAATACGCGTTTTTCAAGGAATAATATTGTCTAGAACAAGATATATTTTAATCTGAGTAAAGCTAAAGAACAATAAAAAATACAGAGTGAATAAATGAGGGAAAAAAAATCTGAACCTTCTACAACAATGCCAAGCAACTTTATAAGAGTCGCCTGAAAGACGAAATAATTTAAAACTAAAAAAAGAATCTCGAAAGATTTAACTACAAACTGATTTCCTTTTCTTTATGATTTCGTTGTTGTTTTTTTTTCTATAATAATTTTTCTTCTTGTAAGGAAGTAGTTGAATATAATGAATTTTTATTTATTTTTTATTTCACTTGATCGGTATTGTGTAAAGCCGAGAATGACAAATAGAGAATGAAAATTTCAGAAAAATGTTTTGCCTTTTAGGAATAGAATATACACCAATAATAGAGAAACTTAAAGTCTAGCTCTAAGGAATAATTAGCAAGTTTCCATACCAATAAATATAGTTGGTATGAGTTTGATCACACTGTGTGCCATTTATTTACGATCTTCTGCAAGATTAAAATGAAGTAAATATCATTTAGGTAAAGTTTTTTTCTTTTACATAAAAGGGTTAATATTTGAGCTGAAATATTTTCATTTGAACGAAAATATTTTCATGAGAGCAATTTTTGGGTCAGAAAACATGGCAACTTTACCAATCTATTTTATTCTCAAAGGCAGAAAAAGAAAAGAAAGCATAATACATTTTTGCACAGATAAATGCAGTTGATTCCCTAAAAGATAAATGCTAATATCTATCTATCTATCTATCTATCTAGTTGTCCGCTATATTGGCAGAACTAACCAGACCTAAGCTAATTTGAATAGATGAATAAATAAATAAATAAATAAATAAATTCCATTGATATCTTAATACCATTACTTAAAAGATATAGTTTCTTTAATTCAAATGACGATCTTTAGATTAAATTTGTTTTTCGTTTCAGTGAGTAATTCGGAAAAAGAAGGAAAATACTATTAAATATATTGAGACAATTGGAATATTTAAAAGATCAGGCTCAGACTTTTGCCACAATTTGTCAATCTTCTTTCATTTTGCCAAAACATTTTCGCGCCAACAAAATAAAAAAGTCACATTTAAATTTCCCAAGTTGCGAACATGGACACTATGTTTTTAATATCAGTTCTATTTAAGATCCGTTTATTTTTTTTTCGTTTCGGGAACCAATTCGAAGGTTTTATTAATATTTTTGGTTTGCTGCGCCAATGCTGTTTAGGCTTCAGGCTGTTGAAATAATACTGAATGTTTTAGTCGGAAATTTGTCTGCTTGTTCTTGCTCAAGGCACAAAGGTTATTTTTTGTTAATTCCTTTGAGGCTGAGGAATATTTTTTTCTTTTCACACACACTGGCAAATCATTTTTTCAAATATCGAATCTGTATATAACCGAATGAAGAATATATTGTGAAATTCTTTTTAAGAAACAACTGTCTTATTTATAAAAAGCTTCTGATCAGTGTTTTAGAAAACATGACTCCAGCCATGAAAGCAGTTTGAGATTTCATTGGTTTTATATGGCACAAGATAGGCAACAACTGGAATAAAGAACATCGGTAAAAAATATTGTCCCTATTTTTGTTGATTTTTCTCTCACTAACTTTTGATCAATGAAATAGTGACCTTATTCAACCAACCAATCAGCCAGTCAGCCCTCATATCAAACCAACCAACCAACCAACCAACAAGCCAAGTTGCTAGCTTTGCCAGCTAACTTACTGATCAATTAACCAAATATGGTAACATCGAATTCTGTACTCCTTATATTTAAGAATGCTTCAAAGTCGCCTTGCGTCTAATAAACAAAGATGAAGGTTATTGTAGACTCGTAAATTAACATATTTTTATTGTTTTAAATAAATAACACGAAGCAAGAAACACAATATTTTTATAAATATATTCTTGAAGTAACATTTTACGTGTTCAGGTGATGGAACGATTTTCCGAGAAAAATCAAATTAATCACGTCTATAAAACCGGTTCATTTAGTGTTTGTAGACAAACAAGCCCATTACGTCTGAGGCGTGTGTGTCATATCTAAACAAAGATTAACAAATAACAAGGCACCAAGGGGAAATAACTTTTAAGCATGAAATGCACTGATAATCACTTGAGAGATTAACTTGCAAATTAAGGCCGCCTACTTAATAAACTTCGTTAAAACCATCTTGTCCCCTCGAGCTGCAATTTAATTCCATGTTCGTTCGCATCTCATTTCGATTCGACTCATGAGAATCACTTAAATGGCACAATTAGCTGCAATTCTTTGACGGATAAAAACATCGACGTTAATCCTGATGATTCGAAAAGAATTGTATAACAAAAGCCAATCGCAATCTCCTCTGGTCTTTAAGATTGCTGAAGTTTATAAAGATCTTTCAAAGTGGGACTTCCCTGGACACTGCAGAGCAAAGAAAATCGGACAAAAGCTGTGGCCATTTTCGAAAGCTTTGACCAATGTTCATTCATCTAGGGTTTCATTTCTGTTTTATTAGATATGTTAGAAAAGGTTTTGTTAAAGGGACTGCTGTTCAGAGAATGTTGATGAACTATTCTCGGACATTAATTGCTAGTGTAATTAACCCACTTGTCCTTTCAATACAATAGTACACGAATTAGATGTATACCTAAATATGATGTTAAAAACTGAATATAATAGTCAGAAAAATCCTAGGAATAATACAAATATTTTTATTACAGAATTTTGTAATTTGTATGAAGAGTTTATAAATTCAAGAGTCAGTACATTTATCCATGATTGTATACTTTTATATTAAGCGTTAAAAGGAATTCATGTTTAAACTTGTAATAAAATTTTATACTTCAATTCTTTTTGGGGTTTCCATCAAAGTAGTTCATTTCCCAGACATAATTCAATGTTAACCTTTTTTTTCTTTGGAAAACTAGTGAAAATCTATAGTTATAAAAACGTGAAAGAGAAAGTAATGCTTCTATTTTGAGTGTTTCTGATTATTATATGGCAAGCTTTTGAGGATATCAAATTCTCTATGAAAATTGTTCGCATCTTTTTAAAAGAAAAATCTGATATTTTATGTAAAGACCATTGAAATGTATCACCATTATATTGAAGTAGAAAGGCGGGAAACATATTCATTTAGTCAACTTCAACTTCTTTTTATATCTATGAATTTTAATGGCTGTCTTTGCTCTTAGACGTTTATTAATCAAATAGCAGATGAAGAAACGACTTATTGATGAAGGTGAGACATCTTTGAATAAACTCTAGTATTTTCATATACAGCTTCATATCTAGGTTTTTAGTTCATCCAGTAGAAAAGAAGTGTGACCTTTGAGGTCGATATAGGGTGAGTTTACAAATCAAATGATCTCTTTAGGAATATTAATTTTTAATCATTCAAGGTAAAGATTGATGTTGAGAAACAATCGAAATGACATACGATATTTACTGAATTCTGTCAATGTTATGTATGTAAGAGTTTTTCTTTCTCTTATTGGGTATCACAAATCACGTTTATCACCGCTTAACTTTAGTGATCTAAAGGAAATTGGTACTTTTAGTGCGACTTGACAAATGAACAAAAAAATGCATTTTCTTGGCTGAGATAACTAGAGCATCAAGTATTGGTTGATCCAACTTCGCCACCGACAGAAGGAGACACAATGTCAAATTTTAAGTGTCGTGAAGCTTGATTTGAATTCCAAGTTTTCATTGTCTTTGGTTTGTTGCCTAATCAAAGCTAAGATCACGTCTGCCCTACTATTTACCTATAGCTTGGGTTGGAGAGAATACATAGATTAATTCCTTTCCAAAGGTCATTAACACGGAATGAAATCCAAAAAAAAAAAAACCTCGTCCAGGGTTTTAACACGGATCGCTGATTCTGTTTCCAATGATGATAACCAGTACGCTAAGCACGCCCCTTAAATTAATATCAGGTAAGTTTAATGAAGTTTAACCTTTCTTTTTTCTAGATTAACGTCTTTTCCATGTTGTCCTAGATTAACGTCTCGAGCATCTCCTCATGTTAAGTATTTGATTTAAGGGAGAAAATTAGAATTTTGAATGTTTATTTTCTGTGTAACAGGCGTTCCTTAATTAAAATATTAATGAGCTCCCCAACTTTGATCACGTGTTTTATTAAGCTAAGCAAATAAATGTAAATATCATACCTGAAATATTTACTAGCTTTATTTTTATCTGAATAGCGATACTTTGTACCTCACAAAGGATTGACTCCAAATACACGCTGGAGTCAATGAGCATGTTTCGAGTGTAACTTGGCAAGACGGAAATAGGAGCAAACCAATTCATTAGCTATTGCTTGCAAGAGTAATTTTCAGTTCAACAACCTAAACCTTTTACAATATTCATCTCTCTCTCTCTCTCTCTCTCTCTCTCTCTCTCTCTCACACACACACACACACACACACATATATATATATATATATATATATATATATATATATTGTTCATGCGCTCAACCATAGAAAATTCTGTATATGTGTATGAATGACGACATATTTACTTTTAAAAGAGTACACAACTCCCTCTCTCTCAATCTTAGTCTGCTTTTATCGCTGTAAATCTATCTATCTATCTATCTATCTATCTATCTATCTATCTATCTATCTCGTATACGTACACACAAAGGAGATTTAATCATCTAGTTCTATTATCAAAATCAAATTTATTAATAACTTTTTTTCAAATTTAATACGTTCAGATATTCATATAAAAAAGAAATATGAAAGGAAATAATATTATCAAGCTTAGTAAAGTATAAAGCCGATAGTGTGAACACTTTAGTGAGAATCGAACTAATTTACGCAGCTAGAATTCTATAAGGTACTGTCTTGCTAATAGCTACTTTAAATCGATCCAATGTTGTAATGTTATCGGAGTTTCACAATTGCTGAAAGTTAGTCAGAATAGCAGGAACAACTTTTGAGGGAACAAAGAACTGTTAAAACACTAACATTCACTGGTAAATTAAACAAAAAAACCAGAGAGAGAGAGAGAGAGAGAGAGAGAGAGAGAGAGAGAGGGAGAGAGAGAGAGCGGGGGGTGGATGATAAAGAATTATATGTCTGTAAAGGAGAGAGGAAAATTTGAAGTAATATTATATTTATGACTTAGTGTCTGAGAAAGTAGAAACTTTATATCTCGATTTCAAATGTTTTTCTTTCATAGTGTATTTTTGTTTAATCGATCCATGAAAATCATAAACTATTCAGTTGAGAATGAAAACAAAATCCGCTTATATAAAACAACCAAGCGGGGAAAAAACAGATAGGAAAAGCTGAGACGTGAGGAATATTTTTTCGGGAAACATTTTAGATGTAGTGAAGTAGGTTCTCTCTCTCTCTTTCTCCTTCTCTTTCTCTCTCACTATCTATCTATCTATCTATCTATCTATCTATCAAAAGCAAAGAATACAATGTTAAAATACATTTGTATCATTTAAAATTTTATTGGAAAATATATGTATGTTTTTACCCAACCCATCTGCTTCGACAGGATGCGACACAAGGTCAATTTTTAAGCGGAGGTTTATAGGTTTGAATTCAGAGTTTTTCCTTCGACTAGACTGATTAACTTATGAAGGCTGGAGAGGACAATTTGCCTTACGATTAGCTGGCGAAAGAACTGATAAATTTATGCCTTTCACTAACAGCTTCGTAGACAGTTTGAATTTGGACCACCAATTCCATTTCCTACGAGGTTAGACGTTACACCGAATGCATCTGCACAGTTGTTTGTTTAAGCAAGAAGCGCACGAAAACACGCAATACTTAACGCAGGTCTTGGACGTTATAGAGATATATATGTCAAAAATAACTTTGCAAAAACACACACACACACACACACACACACACACACACACACACACACACACACACAGACATACACCAACACACACACACACACACACACACACACACACACACACACACACACACACACACTGATTTATAACTCATGTAAATAAAATTTAATTCAAAATTTGGAATGAACAACAAATTCTTTCTTTTTCTTCTCTTGTCAGACATTCCATGCTTGCGTGAAGAATAACAAAGTGGTGAGATAGAGATGAAAATGTTTTTCCTTATCTATTCATTATTCAAAACTTAACAGCAGTGATAATAAATTCAAGTTATGTCCATTTTTAAGATTATGAATTATTCTCTTGCTATAAATGTTTCTGATTTTACGACTGCCATTCAATAAAGAACGTTAATTTTCCTGAAAAAAGCAAAATGAACTTTTTTCAACATTTTTTTCAATTTATTGAAAAAATTCTTCTGATTTCGCTGAAATATTTATTTTGAGCCTAATCAAAATGACAGTAAATCAAACTGAGTGCTCCAAGTTTGAACAAAATTCTGTCATCTATCTTTTGGTGGCTGAGAAGAAATGAAATGTGAAATTTAATGAAGAATGTGTGATGTTATGTGCACGGAAAAGCATATTTTAGCTTTAAAATGTTTACAAATGGGCTAAATTATTTAAATAGTGTCGAAAGAGTATTCAAGATGAAGACAGGCGAGGCAGGATTACAATGGCAAGCACACCTGAAATCGTGGATTTAGCTAATTAGCTCATTTAGGCTAACAAGAGTTGCAATGGAGAGCATTTCTGAATATCTGGACATTTTTCGGGCGTAGCTCACAGGATTGGGCATGATGACCTTGTCTTTTTTAAGGTCACTTGTCGTTGAGTTTCACCTGAACAATGCAAAGCTTCATACTGCAGCAAGAATAGTGTAAACCATTGAAGAGTTTTGTTGGGAACAGCTTCTAAATCCTCCTTACAGTCAAGATCTGGTGCCCTCTTATTTTCACTTGTTTAGCTCCCTCAATGAATTTCTGCGTGGAACAAACGATAATAAAGTGAAAATTACCGTGAGCAAATGGCTAAATCTCAGTCCAAAGATTTTTATGCGAGAGGAATACAAAAGTTGTTTTTTTTTCGATTGGAAAAATGGGTTTAAAAGAATGAAGATTATATTGAAAAATAAAGCAGACGTTGTTTTCCTTTGAAAAATGCTTTGTTGCAAAATTCACCTTAATTATTGACGGAGCATCAGATAATCGTCTATGATTTAAAAAAAAAACTCTTCTTAACAGCGAAATATCCAAAATTCTTTTGTCTTTAAAACCCATAAAAATAAATTGTAAATTCCAAATGAGAAGAAATGAACAATAAGCTAAATGTCGATTAGAGAAATATTTTGAAGACATCTTTTAAAAAATCAAATCAAAACAAACAAACAAACAAACAAATACCAACAAGTAAACATGGATTTTCAAAGAAATCTTTATGCTTTCTCAGTCAAGATTATTTTGCTACGTTTTGTTATGTATATTTTTTTATCAAACTTTTGTTCTTAATGTTTGTTAGTAGATTTTACAAAATTTCCTGTTAGAAATCTTGCTGCCCCCAAAAGGAAAATTATTGATTCTGTGCAGATTATCGAGTTAGGAATATTCCGATCTTTCAAGAAGTTGAACTTTGATGTATTGGACGCGATCGTAGTGAGTAATCATAATGCTTACATTTATTGCATCAATAGGGATGAATATTACCTTTTCACCTGAAGTGCTCGAGACGTCACAAGACACAAGAGATCACAACACCCTAAACCAAAAAGGCAGAAAGATTTCGTTATAATGTCCCCAGGAGTGGAGCCTTTGAAGAATTTCCTTCTTGGGAATGGTTTTCTTGGATTCTGCACCAGCAAAAGTAAAATCCTTGCATTGTATGAGAAAATAATCATCTTATTTGATTTAGACTGTATCCCCACCAGGAAGTTTTTACGCTATCCAGAAGAATGATGGCAATCTACCTGTAGAGGGCTGTATAAATTCAAGGACACACACACACACACACACACACACACACACACACACACACACACACACACACACACACACACACACACACACATATATATATATATATATATATATATATATATATATATATATATATATATCTCGTACACAGACTCTTCGGCACTTGGTGACTGTCAGTTTCTCACTATATCATCATCCAATTAAGTTTATTTTGTTTATGTCTAATGATCCCATCAGCGATGAACTAATTGTCGCGATCCTTTGATGTATATGATCTTTCAACGATATTGAGTGCACTTCATTTATTATTATAGCAAACTATAATATTTACATACATACATACATACATACATAAATATGTGTGTGTGTGTGTGTGTGTGTGTATGTGTGTGTGTGTGTGTGTGTGTGTGTGTGTGTGTGTTAATGTTTATGCATATACTTAATCATCTATATGATAAGGAGTGAAATTTTCTATTCCTTCTTTGGTTGTCCATAAATCCTGAAAGAAGAAATACATTTATACTGTACTAATACTACACTCTGATCTTAAGAAGATGTAACGATATTTACGTAAAGTTCTTGGTCATTTTCACGGAATTATGCCAGTAACGATTTATTTACATTATTTTATAATGAATAGATTTGGCATAGTGAATTGCTAGCCGTTTACTGAAAATCCGTTTCGCTTTCATTTAATCGATTCTATGATCGATAGGTGATCAATATTTCTCTTTTTCAATAGATCTTAATTATGTCGTTCAACTACTCCAAAGCTTCAATCAATTAATTGCTCCAATATATTCTTTGATAAATAAAGAAAAAGGAGTTTCTGTCGTACTTCTTGCTACTGTTTAATAAAGACTATATATATATATATATATATATATATATATATATATATATATATATATGTGTGTGTGTGTGTGTGTGTGTGTGTGGATAGATAGATAGATAGATGGATAGATAGATAGATAGATAGGTATGTGTTCAGAAAGAAGGACTTACATATACTGAGATGAGAAACTGTAATGGAATAAATATGATAATCAATTTGGTTTGATATAGAGTCATCGAAATAACTGTGTACATCTGTAATTTGTTGTGTTAGACTTATTATGGCTGAAGGCTACTCACGTGAGGTACTCTACAAAGGTGTATCTCACAAGGATTGTAAATGTTCTCAAAGATTAGATTGTTAACAATCGCTCAACTGAAAGCATTCAAAATAATTACAACCAAATTTTTTTCTAGATATTCGTATCCAGTTATTTTGGTCATAGAATATTTGGTTGTTATCTAAACGTTTATTAAACATTTTCATGACAAGTAAGAATTATTACCAATAAACATTTCTTCAACTTTTGTAACTGAATTGTAACTTTTTGTAACCTTGTAATTCCCGACGGTTGAACAAATGAATACCCCTAAAAAAAGTATGTGTTTGTAAATAAAGGGTGTCGCTCAAATACTTCGACATGTCTCTTTTGAAAATCTCCCAATACTACTTAATATTTGAGCTTGATATCGGGAGCTTAAAATAAATTCAAGAAAGGCCAAGATATTATCAGCTTATTAGCTGTATTCGTGGCAATTCTTGGCAATAAACAAACAGTAAGACACAGCTGCTTTTTAATTAACTTAAATGAAGATATTTAACTTTGTGATGCGCTTTTGAACGTTTCAATTAAACTTTGCTATTTTCTTTTGAGACTTTAACATTTACTCTTTCTTTAGATATTTTTATTCGATTTCAAGAAGGAATTTAAGTGTTATTAATAAACAAATGACGCAGGCATTTTAGGACACTCTTTCTCACTCACTCACTCACTCACTCACTTAATCTATCTATCTATCTATCTATCTATCTATCTATCTATCTATCTATCTTATGCGTAGAGATCGAGAAGTGTCTGAATTCGATAAATAAGTGAAGCCTGAATGGATTCATAATGATAATAAGATATTACGAAACAGTCAATCGTATAACCGAATGTCAAAAAAAAAAAAAAGATCTGAAGTGCTGAAATATATATGACTGGGTTGGAAAGATAGTACACTGTGAATTGTTCAAACGACTGCGAATTGATCATTCCAGCCAAAGATACCAGCATAAATTTAAAAAACTAAAATTCTGCGAAATTTTAATATTCTAGTATTGCCAGATTTAATTATAAAGAAAAGGGAAACGTATCAGCTAATAAATGTCACTGTTAAAGCAAATTAGAACGTAAAACTGAAATAACTTGTAATAGGTCCTATCAAAGGTCCAAAGAATAATGAAAAGTAAGATGAAGTATTAATAAAGCTTGCCATCATTTGATCTTTCATTACTATAGTTTAGAGGTATGAAACTGTGAGAATATACAGTCAAGATATAGAAATGGAATTTAGCATAGAAAAATGTGCCATGCTAGTAATAAAAAGTGGCAAACGACACATGACAGAAGGAGTCGAACTATCAAATAAAGTAATCAGAACGCTCAGAAAAAAGGAAACCTACAAATTGTTGGGGATATTGGAAGATGACACCATCAAACAACAGGAAATGAAAGAAAGAAAATAAAAAAAAAGAGTGTCTCAGAAGAGCAAGAAAATTACTCGAGACTAAACTCTATAGTAGGAACCTAATCAAAGGGATTATTAATTACTTGGGCTGTTTACCTCGTAAGATACTCGGGACCATTCTTGAAGTGGACCAGAGAAGAACTTAAACAAAGGGACCAGAGAACAAGAAAACTAATGGCCATTCATAAGGTATTTCATCCCAGAGATAACGTTGATAGATTATATGTGTCAAGAAGAGAAGGAGGAGTACTTGCTAGCACTGAAGACATCGTGTAAACATCGATGCAACTACTCAAGAATATAGAGAAAAGCACGGAGGAAGACTGATTACAGCCTCTAGAAACATTACTGACGACACGAGGACCAGCGGAACGACAATGACCTGCAAACAAAAGTTGGAAGAAAAACAACTCTATGGACGTTTTAAGCGACTAACAAGCGAGATATAACACAAGAAAACGTGAACGTGGTTAAGAAAGGGAAACCTTAAGTGAGAAACTGAATTTCTCCTAATAGTAGCACAAAACAACGCCATAAGGACTATCCATATAAAAATGAGAATAGATAAGACGTAACAAAATAGAAGATGTTTGTTATATGGTGAAAGAGACGCAACGATCTATCACATAATAATCGAATGTAGCAAATTGCACAGAAAGAATATCAGACTATGCACGACTGGGTGGGCAAGGCGATCCACTTGGAATTGAGCAAGAAGTTGAAGTTTGACTATACGAACAAATGATATATACATAACCCAGAAACTGTTCAAGAGAATGAGACGCACAAACTCCCTTGGGATTTTAAGATACAAATGGATCACCGAATTTAGGCCAGACGACCAGATCTTATAATAATCTACAAAACAAAAAACAAAACAAAAAAAAAAGAACTTGCAGAATTGCGAACTTAGTTGTATCGGCTGACCACAGAGTAAAATTGAAAGAATGTGAATAGATAAGTACCTCGACTTTGCTAGGGAATTGAAAAACTGTGGAACATCAAAGTGACGATAATACCAATTGTAATTGTCACCAAAGGATTAGTACAAGGATTAGAAGCCTTGAAAATAACGTGACGGGTGGAGACTGTCCAAATAACGGCATTGTTGAGATCGGCCAGAATACGGAAAAGAGTCCGAGAAACTTGAGGAGACTTGCTGTCAGTCAAACTCTAGTGAGAAACCAGTAGCTAACGCTGGTGTGAAAAAATCTCAAAAGAGAACTAATAATAATAATTATAATAATAATAACAATAAAGGTCATCGAGGAAATCATGAAAAACAGGTGGGTTGACAGCCGAAAAAAAGATTTGCTGAGGTGAAAATCCAAAGAAACATATTAAGGGGAGACACGTTATCACCATTACTATTTGTGATAGCGATGATGCCATTCAATCACATACTTTAAAAAATTTACAAGCAGCTACAAATTTACTAAATCGTATGAAGATTAATCACGTAATGTACATGGTCTACATCAAACAGTTTGCCAAAATTGAAAAAGAATTGGAAACCCTTTGACATGCAGTGAGAGTATACAGTTAAGACATAAGGAGGGAATTTGGCATTGAAAAAATATGCCATGTTATTAATTAGAAGCGGAAAATAACTACCGACGGAAGGAATAGAACTACCAAATCAAGAAAAATCAGTACGTTCGGAGAAAGGGAAACTTACAAGTAATCGGGAATATTGGAAGCGGACACCATCAAACAAGCGGAAATGAAAGAAAAAAAAGAGTATCTCAGGAGAACAAGAAAAGTACTCGAAACCAAACCAAATAACGGAAATCTCATCAAAATAATGAACACCTGAGCTGTCTCCTTGTAAGATACTCGGGACCATTACTGAAGTGGACCAGAGAAGAACTTCAAATAGACCAGAAAACAGGAAAAATAATGACGATGCATAAGGTCTTACATCCTAAAGATGACATAGAGAGACTGTAGGTGTCAGAAAAAGAAGGAAGAAGAGGACTCACTTACATTGAAGCGTCGATACATCTAAACGATGACTCGAATGATACTTACAAAAAAGCAATGAAAGTCTCGTTTCAGCGACCAGAATCAACATGGATCACGAAAACAACAATTAATAAAAAATGGAAACGGGAAGAAAAACAACTGTATGGATATTTCAAGCGACAAACAAGCGAAGTCTCACACGAGAAGATATGACTAAGAAAGAGAAACCTTAAGAGAGAAAGTGAGTCTCTTGTAATAGCAGTACGAAACGACGCCATAAGGACCAGCTAGGTTAAGAAAAAATAGATAAAACGCAAGAAAATAATAAATGCAGGTTATGTAGTGATAGAGACGAAACGATTAATTACATAATAAGCGAATGCAGTAGAATAGGGCAAAAGATTAGACACGACTAAGAGGGGAAGGTAATTCAATGGGAATTGTGCCAGAAATTGAAATTTAACCATACGAACAAATGGTATATGCATAACCCAGAATTCGTCCTGGAGAATGAGACGCTCGAAGTTCTTTGGGATTTTGAAATACAAACAGATCCCCTAATCTCAGCAAGTCCTAGTGATAATCCAGAAACCACAAAGTAAAATTAAAAGAAAATGGAAAGAGAGATAAGTACCTAAACTTTGCAAAAGAACAAAAAAAATCTTTGGAACATGAAGATGACGGTGATACCAGTTGTAATTGGTACACTAGGAACAATCCACAAAGGCTTGTTAAAGGGACTGCAAAATTCGGAAATAAAAAGTCGAGTGGAAATTCCTGCATTAATAAGATCAGCCAGAATACTGAGAAGAGTTCTGGAGACTTGAGGAGACTTGTAGTAACTCAAACTCCGGTGGAAAACCATCAGCTGATGCTGTAGTAAAGAACTCTCATATAAGTAAAATAATAACAGTAATAACAAGGAGGAGGAGGAGGAGGAGGTCAATATCATAGTAGAACTACTGAACGTCGAACTTATCTTGACTAGCAATAATTTTTGTGAAATGTTACTGCAATTAGGTCATAATATGTGTAATTAATATAAAAATACTTTGGGTCAATAAATAGATTAGTGGAACATTTATATAATTTAAACATTTCAAATTTATAGGTTAGTGAGAAGACTGATTTGCAAGAAATTTATATTGTGATGTCGTCCTTGTGAATCAACATTTCAAATAAAGATTGAAGTTGGAATGATGCATGTGGTCACTACTACTAAATATTTTTTATGGGTTTTAAAATATATAACAGCATTTTTGTTTTACTGATACAACCGGAGAGATTAAAATAGTAGTGTAAGATCTATTTCCTCCAAAACTTCTTCGTCAAGTATCTTAGCTGGCCATTTTCGAACATTACATTATCTGGCGATGGGATAGAGCATGGGATGCGAAAGATCAGAAATCTCATTCAGAATTTGAACCTGGTTCTCTGATTTGGTTTTCCGTATTCATTATCAATGCACCACACCCACAGGCATTATAGCAGCAGCAATATGACAATTTTTATAGCATCAAAGTTAATTGAGTGTTTAGACCTTTGCTTTTAATCAACATCGAACGACACTTATGAAAGAAATTCATTGATTAGAAGGATGGGATGCAATTCTCCGAAGGCAAAAGATTACACGAAGCCAATGAAGTTGTTAATCTTGGAAAAAAAAGTCCGGGTATTTTCGCCTGTCCTCTTTGATTGATGTCGTCTCATGGCAGCTTTGAAATCGCTTGGAATTCAGCCCTTATCTAATGCAAAGATCAGGTTTACTAAAAAATTTGGAGGCGTTTTTCCCATCTGAGAGGCAAAGTGATTTGTCAAATTTAAGAAACACATGAAAGTTTTTTTTATCATATTTTATTATTTTCAGAACGCCTTGTTGTCTAACTGTTATCCTGTGAGCAAATGGAACTGTCGAGCACCAATCTCAAATCCTGAAAGAGATTGTTTGCGTTTCGATATAATTTAACCTATAATTGCATTCATCCACGTTGAATTATTGTATTATACAAAGAAGAAATGAGATACTTTTCTTTCTCATTTTATCAAATGAAGCCTATCGAAACGAACACTAAGAATTTATATCCGTTTATACAGGAGCATTAAGGCTAATGTATTAAATATCATTGAAATAACTATAACTCTAAACTGAATCTGATGGTGAGGCTCCAGTTTTTGAGATCTCTGTGGTGTATGGAGTATTTCTTCATTGCCATTACTCTCAGGTCTATTCTGACCCGGAATAGTTGTACTTGTTTGAGCCCCATACCTATGGCTCAAATAAATCTGTTTAAAAATGATTCATATTTGATGGAACCGTGCAAAAAAACTTTTAAAAACTACATAACAAATCTGAATACGAACGTTCAACGAACGAGATTCATGATCCTCTTGGCATGAAATTATACTAGACGAGTTGACATACCATTAAAATCAATCAATCAATCAATCTAATTGTGTACATTATAAAATTAAAATTTGAAATTAAGTGATTATAAATTAAATACTCATTTATTTCCAAAAATAAAAAATTGACTCTATGCAATGATTTGCAATTGTTGATTGCTTCCAAGTTTGTTCTAATTATTCATATCGCACTTAACTTGATTGTTTGCTAAACCGAACTGCCAATTTTCTCTGTGTTCTTAAAGATATAGTAAAAACCGATGAAGTTGGGAAGTCCCCGTGAAGTAGTGGCTGACGAGCTTGACTGCGAGACCATAGTGAGCAAGTTCGAATCCCTGTTACGTTATTATGTTCACTGTCGGACATTTATTTTTGAGAAAGCTATAAAACCATTTATTTTTCCCAGCTATAGGTTAAATAGTAATACTACTGTTCTTCTACCAGGATGATGTAAATAACCCACAAAGGTTGATATGCCATTAAACAAGGAAACAAAACCAAATTATGCCAAAATTGGTAAAAGCAAATTCACTAACATTTAACGGAGTTATTACAATGGTGGAAAGTTGAAATCTGAATTTTCATAGTGTTGCTGATTGTTTCTGTTTGATATTCTAGCATTTACTCCCCACTCCCAAGTGTTGGGAGTAAATTTCATTTGCAGTGATTAGCCTTTTCAAAAAACATCGCCTTCTCTACGTTCATCATCATCATCATATCGTGCTGGCAGCACGGATATCCCTGACCCTCTCTCGCCACTCCTCCCTATCGTTCATCGCCCTAGGTAGGTCTTCAGGACAACAACCTGTATCCTCACATAGCTGCTGAATGTACGTTCGTGCTGGTCGTCCTGCTTTTGCGCGGCCATGTGTGGGGATCCATAAGAGTACATCTCTTATGAGTTCATCTCTGCTTCTCCAGCAATCTCTACGTTAGCAATCAGTAAAGATTCTGTTTATGTTAGTCATGTATGTGGGGGTCATAAAACTGAGATGACAACATGCGTCTTCGAACAAGTTACTTTGCCAATGATCTCTGGGTCGATGTTGTATTTCTGAAGAACGGTGATTGAGGCAATTTTGTCGGAACTTCTTGTGACGGTTCGGAAATTTAGTTGGATTGTTTGGTTTGGGTTCTCTATTTAATGGCATATCAACTTGTATGGTTTATTTAATGGCCAAATTATTCTTGTTAAAGAACAGCTTTGATACATGACGCCACGGCGATCCTGCTAGTAGGAATGAGTTGCCGAAGACGTTACCAAATCGAAGAACGAAAAACTCCGTTAACAATAACAATGTGATTTTCATTGGAATATTAATTATCAAACTCTATTCATTTGTATTTGAAAAAAATTGGTAGCATCTTTGCTTTATGCTAATTAACTTCGAGTTTTTCAGCGGAAAAGTAGTCTTAGGGGTGTCTGAAATACTTTGAAGGCCCAGTAGTCTTAGGGGTGTCTGAAATACTTTGAAGGCCAAGAACATTTTTTTCGGTAGCATTGAGGTGTTGTATTTTCTCTTGGTCTCTCATCTCTGTTTAAAACAGTTTCATAGCCGAAATTCAATAAAGAAATTCATAGACCTAAACACCCTTGATTAATCAGCCAATGAGAGTTTAGCAAACAGTCACGGAGATTGAGAGTAAGATCCTTTTCGGAAATCGAGGGAAGGAACTCTTTCTGATTGGACAATGCATTTTCACTTCGTATTTAGCTTAGTAAGCAAATTACGGATCATGAACCAGCCAATGAAGACTGAGCTTCCATTCACTGAGATAGAGTAAGTGACCCCACTAGGAGGTGCCCGTGGTGTAATTGTTATCGTCGTAGGAAATGGACACGGCGACGTGACTTCAAGTCCTGGACGTGTCTGATTGTATTTCACATAGCACTAATACCCTTGGGAAAGGTATGAATCCAATTATTCTCCCTCAAGTGATGGGTAAATAGTAGGGCAGACTAGGTTCTTCAGCCTTGGTGAGGCAACTAGTCTAGGAGAAGGAAAACTCTGAATTTAAACCTGTTAAACTCCGCTTAAAAATTGACCTTGTGTCATATCCTGCCCGTGCAGAGGGATTGGTAAATATGAGTAAGTGACGCCACTAGACTGCTTTTTTTGTTTTGCTGGCCCGTTGACAGGATATTATCTGAAGAGGTCACCCTGTGTGCCTTATCTCTTCGACCCAGACTGACACCTGCAACAGCATAAATAAATGGATCAAATTTGCAGCAACAGAGTAACTTTTACTTGAATTTGTAAACTTACTCTGAAGAAGAATTCTTATAGAAGTTTTTTATTTTCACGTTTCACTTAACAAAATTACTTCTTCTGATTTATAAACCCACCAAAACAAAAAACAAAACAAAAACAAACAAAAAACCAAAGAACAACTAAAAAACAAAAACAAAAACAAAAAGCAAAACAAACAAAAAGAAAACGAATTTTCTTTTCTCGTTAATAAATTATAAATGCTAGTGGAAATCCTCGGGGAGTCATATTATATAGTTCCATGTTTATTTCTTATTTTCTATTTATATTTGATGCATTATTGACTTATAAACTATTCGCAGTGTTAACTGTTTTCATTTACATAGGTTATGCTGTACAGTATTTTAAAATAAACAACCGAGTTCAATCCCAGGAGGAGATATACTCTAAGCAGTAATGCCCATTTATATATAACAATATCCATAGGTTTTCAGAGGAAGTATGGTTGTATTTAACATTTTACAGTAAGAAGAGAGAAAGTTGCTGCATAATGCACAGTATATTTATCTCGCAAACTATTGTTTTTGCGTGCGAATATCCTATTATCACACACACACACATACACAAACATATAAACACACACACACACACACACACACACACACACATATATATATATATATATATATATATATATATATATATATATATATATACCTACCATAGAATAATGTCAAACAAGTCTCACAGATCATGTGTGTTGTATATTAGATTCTACAGTGGGTTTATTCCCCTTGTTTATTTCTAATGAAAAGTAGGCAGAGTGTTAAAACAAGAATTTAACTTTGTATTCAATTGTATTATTGGCAATACTTTACTGAAAGCTCTCCATTTAAAAAAATTGATTAGTTTAGCCCGATGCCTGAAGTACGAGTCACCCAGTTAGAATCGAAATCACTCATAATGGGCTGCTAACCTAGCTTGCAAACCATTACACTATGTGAGATGCCTAAATCGAATTTGTACGTTGGTTATAAAATTACCAACTTATCCTATAGACTAATAAGCACATGTCCAGGAAGACATCTAATACTTTGAAATATTGTCCTCAATCTGACGCCGAATATTCAACAATAGCACCAACGGGAAATGCACAACAAACTCATCTACAAGTTACTACTGTGTAGATGAATGAGACGCCAAAAGAATTGCAAGAGACGAAAATCTGAATGATAATAAAGCAATATAAATCGAAGATTAATGCAATTGCTCACATAATTGAACTATTTTCGTTGCTGAATGATCCACATAAAATACAGTTTCATAGTTTTTTTCCTTTTGATAAATAGTGAAATGTCCCTTTTGATAAACTCTAATGTAATAAAATTAAATCAAACAGACATAAAACGTTACTTATTATTATTTTATTGTTATACTTCTTCAAAAACGAAATATACAACGTATTCGTCTTTGGTACTCATGTTGACGGCATTCTGCCAGTCGTTATGGTTAAAAAAAACACTACAAAAACATGATCGATGCCTTCAGGTAGATTTCTGATTGAGTTAAGAAAGAATATTTATTTATTTCATCAGATAATCTTTATCGACTAGATGAACACGGTGTATCAGCTGTGAAGATCGAAGTTTCTTCACTGGGTCCCCATTTTTGGTTATGATGAAATTGAGATTTTTTATCTCAATTTTTGCGTTGATTCAACCTCATAGATCTTCTAAATTCAAATTCTTTCAGAGAATTTTAAATTTAATTTATTGAATGAATTAATCACTTAGTTATAACATAATTATTGAGATTACTTGATTTTCGTTTTGTGTTTTTCATCATTTTTAAGACTGAAAATACTTATTCGGGATCAATTTGCATCAGACAAAGTTTTGTCGAATGAAATAATTTAAAACATTATTGAACGACTTATTAAAGGGTCCATCCATAGTTCGGTGACATAGTGGTTGTTATTTTGAAAAAAAAATGTTTCTTGATATTTCGCTAAATTAAACGAACTTGAAGTAAAATAAAGAGTTCATGACTAAACGATAAATCGTAAGTTTTATTCGTTGGAGTTATTCTCCAATTCATAAGACTTTTTAATAAATCTTTTAATTTCGAAACCCGAATATTAAATGTATTTTACGCCATATCCATTTAACTATATAATAATCACGTGATAAAATTCGCAAATAGTCATTATAAAAGGAAATGTCACAGTTAAAAGCATTGATTATTGAATTGATAAATGAATGACTATTATGACCAATAAGATTTGTACAATCATAAATGTTTTGAAAGAAAGAGAATGACATCGATTTATGGCCATTGATTTCCTTAAATCTAATTTCGCATTGAAAGTCACCTGAATTTTATTTCAGTCTCTTGAAAATTAGAAAATTCCTAAATTTAAGTATTTAAATATGTAATTAAGAGGATAAAATGAAACGTAAAAGTAAGTGAAATAAAAAATTGCAATCTGGAACTGGATTAATTGTGACTGAAGACAAAAATTTAAATTTGAATTTCTAAAAAAAAAAAAAAAAAAACTAAAAGAAAAACACAAAAAAAATAACTCAAATCAAACCAAATCAAAGTAAAAAAAAAAACAACAAACAAACAAAAAACAAAAAAACAATATCGGAGAAATATAATGGAAAATGCTTTATTTTTTTCAGAAGAAGATAAAAAGAATTATCAACAATTTCGGGGACTAGAATCATCAACCTTACTCCATAACCATTAAAAATTCCTGCCTGTATAAAAATTTAGTAAGAACTGTGTAACTCATCTCCTTGTACATTAGGTCATTAATACATGCATTGTACACAATCAAATATTGTTGAGTATATATATATATATATATATATATATATATATATATATATATATATATATATACTCTTTTGTTAAAAAAAAAACTGCTAAAATTGTGCTATGCTGATGTTTACGCAAATAGCGGATATTCAGCCAATTAAAGGTAATTGAAGGTAGCCGCACTGTTTACGTTTATATATGAGAAGAAATGAACGCATTCTTCTCCATTAAAGTATGTATGTGTGGTCACTGAATATATAGAATCAGAGTGTTGGTGACATAGCAAAAATGTTCATGTCGGTCCTTAGAAACCAACTCTAATATGTTGTTCAGCAATTTTCAGGATTTTGAAAATCCAATTATTCAAAATTTCTCCTCTCAGAAGAGTTTACAGTATTCAAACCGTCAATATAAACGCAACACTTTTTTTTTAAGATTTCATTCGATTTTCGTTAACATAGCATTTGTGTTTTTTCATGCATATATATACATGTAGTACTGTTGGTGTAATGTCTATGTTCAAAAAAAGGTCTCATGAATAGAAAACTATTGCTTTCTCTGTGACACTTATGTATAACGTCCATCTAGTTTATTTCATTTAATAATTTTTTTTACTGTTGCTTGATGAAAAAAGTTGAGCATTTACCCTAAAAAGGACAATCTATATTTGTAGAGGCAGTTTAGATTAATACCCCCAAAATAAAACGCACTTTACAACTATTTTGGTTTAATTCAGCGCATATTCTCTATACAGCTGTACATCTAAATATTTCATACCGATTACCAAGACAGGAGAATATATTTTAATAAGCCTGGTATAAAATATAGTTTTATGATAAGTTAGAATGACAATATTTTCGTGAGGTTCATAGTGCAGTTTAAATTCTTCTCGCTTGGAAACCAGTCTGAAAATGGAATTAGCTAACCATCCAATTATGCTAGGCAGTTAACGATATACTTTAACTGCTTCTGCACAGAAATAAATGGGAAGAATGGCGGATAGAAGAACTAAATTTCATTCAAATTTCATTGCATACGGGGTGGTCTTGTATGATTCTGAAATCACCATCCATAATCCAGTCACTTTGCAGGGGACAGTGTAGCGAGTATAGAACTACAGTCATTGAGAAATATTTAAATTGAATGGGGTCTGTAAAAAGTTTCTTGCTTCTTGCTTGAAATAAAAAAAAAACTAGAGTTGATGATTTGACTAGTAATTGACCAGATATTAATAGTGATCATTGAACTTACCCGATCGATTGAGATGTCCCTACTTCGTGCACTTGATGCGTATATGCTGGCAATCATTAGAGAGGATATCTCAACTCTACAAATTTTCACATTGTCTTGGGTCATTTTCTATCGACCCGGCCCCTCCGTTTGAAGTGACCGGATCTTTCTTGCAAAGGTCACCCGTATCAACCTGAAGCAAAAGCTATATATATATATATATATATATATATATATGTGTGTGTGTGTGTGTGTGTGGTCGCAAGATAATTTATGGAATTCTACAAATCTATGCGAGAAAGTTGAGATAGAGGTCTATTATTACATACTCGACAGTTATGAATAGCAAACTGGTGTTTCAGTTGAAATCAATTCAACATAAAAGTAGCAATTTATTTGGACAATAGAAACTAAAAAAATGAAACACACACACACACACACACACACACACATAATTGATTTTAATATTCCTCTTAAGTTTCTATACCTTTATTCTAATTATTAATTTCACTCGAAATAAGTTTTTATTCAAATAACCGTTGAATACAGCGAAGACCTTTTCAATATCTTGATTGAAGAAGTTATTGCATGCAAGAAAGTAGTCTAGACTTTAGAAAAATAGAAAAGAAAGAAAACATACTCCAGAGGCGTGAGGAAACTGGTTGTAGGCAGTACATTTTTCATCTTAGTTTAAAAGAACAAAGTTTTCTACCCGAAAGTGGATGTTCACACCTTGCCAAGTAGCATTTCTTGTTCTGGAAATTGTTTGACTTTCGTTACATATCGATGTACATTGAAGGATGAATTATGTTCAATCGAGCGACTTCAATTAAACTAACCGCACACCGTGACTTTCTACTTATGATAACGCAGTTTTGATCCCTCTTTTATATGCAGCCATTGAACAGACTTATCTTAGTTGATTATTAGACAAGTTTGATTTTTTTAAGATACTAAAACCGATTAATTTGATGCTATTGAACATAAATTAAGCAGCTACAGTGAATGACTTTTTCTTCATTAATAAAATTAATTCATTTATCGCATTTTCTTATTTGATACTACGAGGTGCATACGATAAGTTTCCAGACTTTTTTCATATGGGCATTGAAAATTGTCGTAGACTCTTGAAAATTCAGTATGTTATTGATATGCATCTTATGAGATCACTGACCAATTTATATGATTTCAGCTTTAAATGAACAGCTACAGCAGCAATTGGAATACACCCTACTAAAGCCTGATTGTCACAGCTGGTGAATTTCAAAAATGCAATCTGACACTTTAGAGGAACGGTATGCTATAAAATTGTGATTTAAACTTGGAAAAATGCCACAGAAACGTATGGAATGCTTCAAACTACTTTTGGAGCATCTTGCATGAATCGAGCATCAGTTTTTGAGTGGCATAAGAGGTTCAAGGAAGCCAGGAAGTCTGTGAGGGATGATGAGAGGTGTGGGAGGAGTAAGGAAGTCAATAGACCAGAGTTGATTGGCCAAAGGGTTAGGGTTAGGGTTATTATGTTGAGGTTTTAAGGGAGTTCAGGAAGAGATTCCTAGGGAAGAGGCCAGCACTCTTCAAATCGGGTCAGTGGCATTTCCAGCAGGACAATGCACCAGTCCACAACTCCATCCTTGTCTCAGACAATTTGACAAAGATGGACCTCAAGACAGCTCCTCACCGTCCCTATTATCCAGACCATGCTCCCTATGACTTTTGCTTATTCCCTAAGCTCAGACGCTGTCGTTTTGAGACAACTGAGGAGATGAGAGAGGCTGTGACGAAGGTCATTGACACGCTCACACAAGAGGTCATCCATGGGGCCTTCCAGAAGTTGTTAGAACGGTACGACAATGCATTTCAGCCGGAATAGATTACTTCGAAGGGGACTAGAGTTTCCTGTGTTTATTATCAATAAAAGTGCTCATACGAAAAAAGTCTGGAAACTTATCGTATGCACCTCGTAAATAATATTAACATTATCTGATGGATGCTTTTGCGTAGTCTCCATCCCGTCCTTCAAATCTTTCTGACCTTAAATGTAAATGAGTAGGTATTTCAAAAGACGCAGATAATGAATGACACGAAACGAAAGAATTGATTTAACCTTAAGTCATTCAACATTTGTGAATTAAGCAATAACATAAAAATGGCTGATCTTGTCTACCTAATTCAAATCACCATCGATTCTCCGGTTTTTAAATCGTGCTGGATCATCTATTTTGCTGGATCAACAGAAGTTGCACATTATTATTTCACTTGCGCAACAATTACGTCTTTCTAATATTTTAAAGATAATTTAAATTTTCAAATTATAAATGAAATAAACATTAAATATACATTAATGCTGTGAAAACATTTTCGCTCGTAAATCTTTTCAAATTAAAATTTGTGTCTTGAAAAGATTCTAGGAAATTGATGGTGATTAAGCTATGATTTATTTTGCTGATTCTTCTGTCTTTGATTCACATATATTCTAGTTTTCTTGGTTTCTGGGTTTTATGGCATATCAACCTTTGTAGGTTATTTAATGCCAAAGTCATTCTCCTAGAAGAACAGTAGTGGTACTATTTAACCTATAGCTGGGACGTGTTCTAGTTTTAATATTTCAATTAGATTCAATATTATATTGACATCAATAGAAATGTTACAATAAATTTCTCAAAGGAATATTTGTATAAAATCTACACTATGATCGATGTTGTCGGTCTTCTGATTGCAATATATTTCTAGATTGCTGACTATCACTTCTAAATGGATTTTTAAGTATGATAGATCTTTTTATAAACTTAGCACAAGGCTACAGTAATTAGTATTCAATATGCCCCGAACACACAACAGAAATAATGGTCTTTATTCCATGAAAAGAATCCGACACTTTTTAATCTTTCATATGGTTTTAAATATCTCATTAATTTAATTTACAATAAAGTAAGCATGTGACCGCATCCGATGGCATATAACTTATCTGGTAGCCTAATGCTTACTCAGATTTTCTAAACTACGGGCATTCATGGGACATATTACTAACCAATAACTTTTCTCTACCAGGCAATTGATAAATAGTTGGGCAGACTGGCTCTTTACAAATATGGTGAAATGTATACAGCTTTTTGAAAACAGAGGTATGGGCGTATTTTTCAACAG
>OY757915.1:121185665-121188165 GCA_963585895.1 Sepioteuthis lessoniana | reverse complement strand
AATTTGAAAACAGAAAATATCTCAAAAACAAATTTGGTAAATAAAATTTTATTTATCTTAAAATTATCTAAATGCGTATAACTTACATAATTAAGAACTCGCATATTCAATATTTTGTATGTTGACAGATGATTCGATTGAAAAATTAACACGTATTTTTCTTTCACAATTGGTATATCATTTACATTCGGATACCAGCATATATATTTCATTACACATAAAATTCAATAAGAATAAACCGGACATCGATGGTATTCTTTTATATCTGCAATGATTGTAGGGAATTAATTTTCCGTATAGTGTCCAATTTATAATGTCCAACTTATTGTGTCCAACATATAGTCTCCAATTTACCTTCTCTAATACTAAGAGAAGGTAAATTCCTTTAAATCAACAAAATCGCAAGCTGAAGAGATTCTATGTTTAAGTTTCTCATTATTATTTTATCTCTTTTGAAATATATTATTTATTTTACAAATCAAAAAATGCTTTCAAATAAAACAAAATCAACTAATGTAGACCTATTTCTAGAAGTTTTGAGTTTGTTCGATAAGAACATTCTAGAAACTTCTTGAAAATTCCAGAATTCAAATTAATTTGGAAGAAAAATCCAAGCATATTTTTACCAGTCCACTTAAAATTTTGATAGTTACACCGATAGAAATTCATTCTACTGTTATTAGGTACTATCAAAGTGGCACGAAGCACAAAGAGATTGCGTTGAAAGTCAATTTTCCTCGTCGAACTACTTGATTAAGAAGTGGAAATATATTGGATCTATCACACCAAAAAAGTTCTGAATGGCCTCGAAAGCTTACAAAATCAATGGTTATTTGAATTCTAAAAAATACCTCGTGATTTGATAACCTAATAATTGTCAAATTAGATCAAGCAATATTTTGACACCGATATCAAATCTTAAACCTTTTCTACTCATTCAAATTAAGTTTGGTGATCGATGCAAAAAAAAAAAAAAAAGAAAAGAAAAGAAAAGAAAAGAACTGTTCATGAAGAAAGATTGCAATGGATATGTCATCATCAAAATTGTTCCATTGAAAACTGCAGTAAAGTTTTACGGACTGATGTGTCAAATATTGAGCTGCCTTACGGAAATGGTCAAAAACGTTATCAAAACAAAGGTTTAAAAATACCCTGAGGATGGTTCAACCGAAAGTAAAATTCCTTTATCGTTAATGATGTAAGCATGTTTAGTTTTAGGAAGATAATATTCCTTACTATGCATTTAGTACAGCGAAAAGTTGCTTTCAGTCAAAAGAAATGAAAGTGATATAATACCCCCCCCCGATTCAGCTGATTAAAACCCAATAGAGAATTCATGTGAGAACGTCGAAACAAGGCTTCACAGTGGACAAATAGCCAGCGCAAAACTCTTAACTGTTGGTCGGGTCTAAAAATGAAATTATCAAAACAAATTTATTTAATCAATACCCAAGAGGATAAACGAATTGCTGTAGGCTAAAAGAAGTCCGATTAATAATTAATATGAATTTGATTTTGTCGAAAGCTTTTACCTTTATTTAATTTGAATAAAGCATGATTTTTCCCGAAAGTAAATTACTAAATAGTAATTAAATTATTACAAGCGGTAACTTTATTTTTGATAATTATTTTTTGAACAATTCTTACTGAAAATTAATTTTATAAATTAAGATCTATTATGGCGAAAACTTATGCACACTACTGTATAAAGATATTACACAAGTAAAGAATATTATTTATTCCATGGTCTACATATAAAATATCTTATAACACAAATTGAAATTTGCTAGACTTTATCGTCGGACATTTTAAAAATCTTTCTTACTCAGGAATCGAACTTTTTTGTGATATATCCGATCAGATCTCTCTAAAGAAGCATTTTTTTGTGAATTTTCATAATTTGTTAACTCAAAATCACCAAGTGAATTTTAAAGTGATATGTGTCTGAAGATTGGCGTTGTGACTTTGATGGATTCGTAGAATTACTCACTCTTTCTCTCTTTCTTTTTTATTATTCTTGCTTTCTCGCATGACGACTATCACGGAAAGAAAAAAATATTTCTTTTCACCAAGTAAAACCCAATACTCTTTTCCTGATTGAATACATTTTGAAATTTTAAATGTCTTGTACTCCAAATTGCTTCCTACCTCAAAGTAAAAAATTTAAAAAAGTTTTGATTACTGGTTCAAATAAAACTTTTGGTTATACAATCGTCAGACAATATCTGTCATATATTTGAAAAGTTTGCGGCCAAGACTTACGTGAAACGATGATTGGGATAAAATTTCATTAGTTTGTTCATTACCTCAAATAGCTTCTGTATCCTCAGCTGAAAATTGATTATCTTTTTATCTAGCCGCTCAGAGCTAAGAACCAATCTAATTGAGTTCTTGTAGCGTCTATTGTTAAGTTAATCTTGCCACACTCTGGCCTATTTTCTGCAATTTAATAAGTATATGTTTTCAGTTTCCAATCGCATCAATAAAAGACATTTTTCTA